>JAODUE010031556.1:0-18200 GCA_027564755.1 Amblyopsis hoosieri
AGAAGCGGCTGTAGCTGAACCCCAGGCAGCCGTACATGCTGTTGGCAGTCAGCTTCAAAGCCTTCTGACGGATGTCAGAAACGAGAACTTCAAAGTTCTCGTTTGAATATTTGCTACTACCACCAATATCTGCACCCTGCATATGTTCAACTGATATCCAGTGCTTGCTTAGTAATTTGCCTGGCCAACAGGTAAAAATCAAAAGAAAGATATTGCATGCATCCAAAGTTATAAGCAAACTTGCTAGCTAAGAAGCTAGTGCTATGATTTAGCTGTTAATATTAAACCCCTTTAAGACAATAATTGTATGGGTAATGTAATTGTATGGGTTTAATTACCTGGCAACAGCCATGACTGTTATTAATACAATGTGTAAACCTTTAGTTCCTGACCTATAACCTGTCTTTCACCAGTGAATTGTGAACAGTCCCTGGCCGATCAAAGGCTGCTTGTGCGTTCTCCTGTGACCTGGGCTCACAGTTGAGCCAGAGGCCAGGCATTTGGCCTGCCTACCCTGCCATTCATTCCTGGAAGCATTTCACCACATTGCTTCCACAATTTGTCAGCTAGACGTGGACAGAACAGAAGTACTGGCTCAGAAGTACTGGCTGTTGCTCTTCAAATGAGTGGCACACACAATGATTAGAATGAAGACATATATTGCAACTTAAAGATTGAATTAGTCTTCATCAGATGTTTCATTCTGTGACTTTGGCCGGGATCCCTCTCCTTCAAGTCTAAACTGGAATATGTTGCCACAATGTGAATCCCATTAATCATGCACAGACATTGTGCGTCGACAAAGAAAGTAAGTCATGTGAGCTCTGCTGCATTCACAACACCCCACAGGGCTTAAGATGTTGAGCCCTGTAAGCATGCCAAAGGTTAGCCCAGTGACGTGTCATATGTCCTGCTGGTGGGCCCCCATTGAGCTCTGGTACACAAATTGATGTTGAGTGCGAGGCTAAATCCTGCGCTGACAGCTGATATGTTGTGTGTTTAAGCTGATGAGAGGCAAAGGAAGTTCAGGAGTGTCACGGTGGTTAAAACAAACACATGCTATGTAGTACATGACAAAATGGCAATTACAGTCCAACACTTTGAGAGGTGATTCCCAATTTCCCCATCTCTCTTCTAGACAGGCTGTGTGTCAGCGGTGAAGGGTAAACCTGCCCTTGCGGTTACATTTAGCGAGCTAAGTTAATGACAGTTCTTTTCCAATGGCACAGATCTTGGTGCTCAAGCAGTAACAGGTTCTGCTCTTCACGTGTTTGAGTGCATGTGTGTATGTGCGTGCGCGGACAAGTGCAGGTGTTTGCGTGTGAATGCGTGTTCGCTCTATACATCTCACTGTTCCATTCCGCCTATCATTTTAGGCTTAGTCTGGAAAATCAGCTCACATCTGTTTTTCCAGGCAAGGAAACTGCAAATTTATGCTTTGGACGCCAAGGCCAAAATCACTTGTCGGACCCTGTTAGGTGCGGACATAAAATGAGAGGAGATTGATATACTCTGGCAAAGAGCCGCATTTAAGACAATTTCTATCTGCAAGACACATTACTTGTGTTGTACAAGGTCAAGGCCACAGCCCAAGTGAATATTGTGCTATGTTACATGCATTAGATGGATGTTAATGGCCGTTAACAAGGCATCATCACAAATGCGTGAATGTACTTGGGCATCCATCTGCAGAGCTAGGTAGAACATTCGCTGCTCCATGCTTATAGAAAGAGCTGCACAGAAAGGAACATTTAAATGCAGTGTAGAATTCTTCTGGAGCATTTGCGCTGTGCCTCAGCAATTCATACCCTCTTGAAATGCATATTTATTATTATTATTATTATTATTATTATAGTATTATACTACAGTATAGTACAATTGTATAGTATACAGGTTGAGCTGAACTCCTCTGTAAAAGTTTGTGCATTTGTGCACAACACTGTGTATAGAGCATTCTTATCTTTGCACAGGTCTGACAACCTGAAAGAGGCCTGCTTAGCCACTGGCCTGGCTCTGATGTGGTGGGGTCAACTGGTGAGGAGTTCAGGAGTGTGCAGACAATATCACGTGCACATACCATCAACAACCTTGCATCACCAGCTGTCATCACAGAAATCTATCAAACATGTGCATTCTGACCTCTGGTCTTCTGTGCCAGGGACTTACCACAGCTTTGTTTTACCCTGCATCCTGCACTGCCAGATGGGTGGAGCGCACTGCAATTAAACAGGTTCCAAGACTATGAAACAAACCTGTAACTGTGTGGCTAAGATACTTTGTATTGTGGTAGGTACATTGACACACATTTAGCTAAATCTATTAAGCAAACGTCATTGTGTTTGATTGACGTATGTAGCCTTGCATGTCATTGTATACTGAGTATAATATGTTGTCTGCTAATGCTAACCCTGTGAATACAGCCCATACTGTAAGTAATACAGTATAGCGTGTGGTTTGGCGTAGTCTCTACAGCATGGAGCTGGTTAGGCTTGTCTCCCCTGCCCAGTATGCTGGGCAGTATTACGACACTTTACGATCACTCCAGTAAGGGGAGTATATGCCTGTGTCTGCCTACGATCGCTAGTGCATAATATACAGTAGGTAGGCGCACATGTGTGCGCACACGGGCGCGTCTGTATGCGTTTGCTTGAGAGAAAAGTGCGTGGAGGCTGCGGAGGTGTGTGCACGCTTCGTGCACGTGGGATGGAACAGAGGGAATGGGGGGAGCTGAGGTGGGACAGCCAGACAGCCAGAGACAGACGTGAGAGCCAGCCAGACTCTGTGTGTGTGTGTGATTCAGGTTGCGTCTGTGTGAAGCAGCAGCCTCAGATCCAGCAGGCTGCAGGCATGAGGGAGAGAGAGGAGCTGAGGAGAGCCTTAGAGCAGAGCGAGCATCTGCTGTCCCGGGTGCGAGAGCTGGAGGGGCAGAACTCTGTGCTCAGCCGGCAGGGTGATGATGTGGCTGCCAAGTATCGCGCTGTAAGTCTTCCTGCAACACTGTGCCTATATACCTCTGCTTATCTGCCTGGCTCTGCCTGCATTCCCCGCTCTCCCGTTGCTTCGATCACACTGCGGATGGACTCACATGAGCCGTTCTCATGGTCGCCTCTGAATTTCTGCTCCAGACGAAGTTTAGAAGGCGGTCGTTATAGCGACCATGCGTGGATGATATTAAGTAGATAATGATACGTTTGGAGATGGGAGAGAGGGGGGTTAGAGCTGCCAGGCAGTTTCCTGTAGCTCGCTGAGTTAATGCGCTCTGTCTGTGGGTTCTAATGCTGTATTACTATTGACCAGTTTCTGGCAGATGTCTCTATTGAGAAAGCCTATAATCTAGACTGTGCTTTGTCCGAAGTAGCCTCTCGTCCCCCCACAATCTCAGGCAAGCTTTTCATCAACTGGTTTAGTGCAGCAGGACTAACCGACAGAACCCTGAGTGTTTTGGGGATTATTGTAGGTAATTATCTTAGAGAGGGGCGTAGATTGGATATATTAGTTGATGCTCAGTTGTAAAGCAATAACTACAGCATTGCTCGTAAGGAAATAGATTTTCAATGTCAATACTTGGGCAATGTGTGTCCAATGTCACGGGATCTGCTAGTTTTTTGTGCGTCACACAAAGATTCCTGAAAGATGTTGAAGTCATTTCTAAGTGAAATTCCACATTGAGTTCCACATCCATGCTAGCAACTGTTAAGTCTGAGTGGTTGTCACATTTCTCAGGTGGTGTGTATTCCATGTTATAGGGGCGGATAACCGAGTGTGGCAGGGAGGAAACGAGAGACAGAGTAAAGCGGTACCAGGGCTTCCCCGGGGACTAAACATTACTTGTGCTGAGTGTCTTAGCAGACCCTTTAAACAGCACGGATGAAACACACTGTCAACTGCCAGTCTTCCATGTGGTTGAGACCAGCATTACAAAAAACAAAGGCTGTTGTGGTTGTACAGTAAATGCCCCTCCCCTACCTGAATGTGGAGTCAGTGACTGGCCTTCCCCTCTAGCCTGACATGCCAGATGGATTGTTATTCACAAGTCCATCTGGGGAGCCCTGCATATAAACTGTTTGTAAAGGGCAGGCATTTCAAAAAATGACTTGGCAGCTGATTGGATGATCCATCTGGTAGTGTTCGCTGTCGGCAAACCTAAACCACGGCACACACCTAAACCACGCCCATTTAGCTATCAATGCGATGCTAAATGGTAATATCAATTTGGACACAATCGCAATGATTTCTAGGCTTTCCAGACTGACTCTCGCTGTGAAATTAAACTGAAGCTACTTCCCCTCTACCCCCGCCCACACATTTGTACATAAGTCAGCTTCAAATTATATGAATTGTGCTGTAACGCAATCGAAGAGTGTTAACAAAGTGCTAGTCTCACAGAACCAGCATTTACATACGTAAAGTCTGGGACACAGCGCTGGCTAAGCGTCAGTACCCGCCTACTTGTCCAGCAAGGTATTTTGATTGACATGCAGACGACCAACTACATACTCAATGACAGTCGGACTTGCAATGAGGAAATATAAACAACAGGACTCTGGTTGTTTACAGGTCCTGTAGTGTAAATCTGTCAAATATGTATGCTATGGTTACTGATTGAAATAAATGTTTAATTTTAAATGAGTAAATAAAGCACTGCGCTATCGTTGCACCGGAATTTACGAAGACGTACATGTATATGACAACAGCCCATAAATCGACAGTATGACTTCCCAAAAGTCAGACTCCCTAGTCGAGCTTACAGGGGTACATGCATCAGACGTGCTAATGAACGGAAGAGGCTGAGACTTGTTCTCCGGTAATGTTGCTATCCCCTGCTCTGTTTGTCACTGCCTGGGAAAATGCTGTAGGCTACTGGCGCATAGTGTGCTGTGTGTGTAATGTGTAATGTGTAATGTGTGCTGTGCAACGCGTTGTCGCGACTCCTCATGATATTTCATACAATTCTGAAGAAGTGGCGCTACTGATTTAGCAGTGACAGGCCACCACAACATAATGTAGGCCTACATAGCGGAAACACTGGGTTATAGGTCAAACGCTCTCCCTTCTAATTCCAGAAGGTTTTTTGGAGGACACAGTGGGGAAACGTAGACAAACAATAGAGAATTATATTTTTCCAATCAGAATGACCAGGTGTCCCCTTCTTAGGTTCAGCCAACTATAAATAATAAAGTGAATCTGTGGAAGAGACACATTGGGCAGCATAACTCATGCTCCAGTGTGAAAGGTGACCTCTTGTCAGAGCTATTTAGTGCTGCTGTCTGTAGGAAGCCATCCTGTTTTCCAGAGCGAGTTGGTTCTTTTCCTCATTATTCCGTATTTTGCAGAGGGCTGGTGGGAGCTCTGGAGAGGCTCAGCGGGCACACAGCACACACACCTGTCATCAGGGAATGATGGATTCCTGTTTCTTAATCACCCATAATATGTAGCTGCCCTGCAAGGTCAGCCGTGTGTGTACGTGTGCACAAGTGATTTTTAGGTTATCCTGTTCTGAAACATGCCCCTTCACTTTGATACCAACAACAACATCAACAAAAACAAAAACACAATCACCAATAAGATGAATGTGTTTTCATATTTCAGTCAGGATGTGTGAATGTAAACAGCACAAAGTGATCTGTAAACCTCTCAATTACCTCTAATGGGAACTAAATATGTAGCACTCTTTTAGAGCAGTCCAGATGCCCCAGACGTGCATGTGGAAAAACTTTCAGTTTGATCTGGTTCTCTTTTAGAGCTTCTGGGGCTCAAGACATCCTATAGGACACAGGTCTAGCAGAGAGAGAGTCAGAGAGAGATACATGGGAAACAGATTATGAAAATGCAAATTAAGTTTGCGAGATTGACAAATTGAACAAACTTTACATTTTGACATACTGTATGTAGATTGTGGACTTTCCTCACAATATACAGGTAGCTTGCCTATTTGAATCTTTATTGTGAAGGACAGTAGAAAAATAACTGGCGTCATAAAGAGCTCAACTTCTCTTTATTCCAGTGTTATCTGTCTTCTCACAACTGCCAATTAAATGCCAGGCTTTCTGAGCCCTCCTTCTGAGCAGGCCTTTGTCAATGTAGATCACATTACAGTGTAATCACTGTCCTGTGTGATTTGTTTTTATCTTAAAATTTGGTCTTTTCATGAATGAACACTATACAATCACTTAACTGTAGCATTATAATTCACTTCTACCCCTCAATTTGTGTCTGGAGCATTAAAACAGTGAATTACTAGAGCCTAGAGCCTCACACTGTTCTCTAACCCTCTCCTCAGACTTTGACATTTTGTGGATGGTTGAACTGTATATAAACATAAACAATTAGGTGATATTGTTGAGGACTGTACCAAATGTAACGATATGTTGTAAGATAGCGCAAATCAGGTAGTATGTTTACTTTAAATCAGACTCATATCTGATGTCTAGCAAGTTTGCCTTCTGATATGACAGTGTTGGTGCCGGAACTGAAAGGGATGGATTGCATGGGTATCATGCTGTGTTTCCAGTGTCTCTGCTTTCCGTGGGAGTCATACTTGACAGCCATGAAGAGACTCTTCTGTCCTGCCTATCTTCTCAAGAATTCAGACCACACTGGGATAATTTCACCAGTAGAATTCTCAGAAAACAGTGAAAGCATTGGTTTTTTTCTGTGGTCTGTGGCCTTCCCCATGGCAGAGGCATATGCAAAATGTTTACCCTCCCCTCATATATAGCAACTATGTCTTTTAATTTTTACATTCCCTGTTATTTTAGCCTTATGTCATTTTACAAATGTTATATTTCATTGCCACAGATCTTTTATGGACCTATTGGTTGGCTGTAATCATTATTTGTAAAGTACATTACATTGGAAACTTTTTATCTATCTCACACAAACCAGCAATACTTAGTTTTGGTCTTATTGGACAAGCAAAGTGCTTGAGCCAATCAGTGACAGCTGGAGGGATGTAGCACACAATCAATTTGCAAAGTATAGCCATTGGCTTATAGATATTTTCAGTTATTGCAAGCTAATTGTAAGCTATCCATCATCAACCGCTTATCCGTGGTCGGGTCGCGAGGGCAGCAGCTCAAGCAGAGGACCCAAACTTCCCTTTTCCGAGCCACATTAACCAGCTTTGACTAAATGATGAGGTGTTCCCAGGCCAGTTTGTAGATATAATATCTCCAGCTAGTTCTGGGTCTTTCCCGAGGTCTGGACAGCTGGACGTGCCTGGAACACCTCCCTGGGGAGGCGCAATAGGGGGCATCCTTACCAGATGCCCGTACCACCTCAACTGGCACCTTTTCATGCTAAGGAGCAGCGGCTATACTTTGAGTTTCTCACGAATTACATGCTTCTCACTATCTCTAAGGGAGAAGCCAGCCAACCTCCTGAGAAAACCCATTTCGGCCGCTTATACCCGTGATCTAGTTTTTTCGGTCATGACCCAACCTTCATGACCATACAGTATGTGAGGGTAGGAACAAAAACGGTGCAGTAAAGTGAATGCATGACCACCCCAGCTGCTCCGATTCTCCGGCCAATCTCCCGCTCCAATGTCCCCTCACTCGGGAACAAGACCCAGAGGTACTTGAACTCCTTCACTTGGGGTAAGGACTCATTCCTTACCTGGAGTCTGTACTCCATCGGTATCCTGCTAAGGACCCTGGCCTCAGATTTAGCGGTGCTAATCCTCATCCCAGCCACTTCACACTTGGCTGCAAACCGATCCAGTGGTCACAGACCAATGATGCCATCAGGACCACATCATCTGCAAAAAGCAGCGATGAGATCCCCAGGCCACCAAACCAACTACGCCTCGATATCCTGTGCATAAATATCACAAACAGGATTGGTGACAAAGCGCAGCCCTGGCGGAGGCAAACCCCCAACTGAAACATGTCCAATTTACTGCCGAAAATCTGTACATAGCTCTCGTTTTGGACATAAAGGGATTGTATTGCCCTTAGAAGGGACCCCCTCACCCCATACTTCCGCAGCACCTCCCACAGTATCCCCCGGAAGACCCGGTCATAGGCCTTCTCCAGATCCACAAAACACATAGACCAGATGGGCATATTCCAAGATCCTTGCGAGAGTGAGAAGCTGGTTCGTTGTTCTACAACCAGGACGTAATCTGCATTGTATCTCTTCAATCTGAGATTCGACTATCGGTCGAACCCTCCTTTCCAGCACCTTGGAGTAGACTTTACCAGGTAGGATGAGTAGTGTGATACCCCTGTAATTGGCACAGACTTTCTGGTCCCCCTTTTTGAAAAGGGGAACCATACCCCGTTTTTCCACTCCTTTGGCACTGTCCCTGACTCCCACGCAATGTTGAAGAGGCGTGTCAACCAAGACATTCCCTAAACTTCCAACGCTTTTAGCATTTCTGGACGGATCTCATCAATCCCAGGGGCCCATAGGATGGAGAGGAGGGTGCCACGTTGCTTCTTTGGGCTCTGCCTGACGGGCCTCTGTGGCAAACCCTGCCACCAGGCGCTCGCTGACAAGCTCTACCTCTGGCCTTGGCTCCAGACGAGGGCCCCAGGGGCTTCCTCTGGGCAGGATATCTCTTCCTTTCCCTCAACAATGTTTTGTCAAATTCACCAAATATCTCCTCGAATATTGCTATCATTCTCTGTGCATGTTGAAAAAATAACCAGATATTTCAACACAGCCCTGGATTTGTAAATAGAAACATAAACACAGTGGAAAACACTGCTCACAACAACAAAGCCGTAGCTTGCTTCACAATGCGTTTCGATGTGTGAGATATTGTGATAATGTGGGATATTGTTTTGATTTGAGCACGACGCTCAAAGCAAGAATACTCGAGACTGAATATTATTTCTTTGTAGTAGAATATATTTAAGTGCATACATTGCATACTTAAGGAATTGTAAATTAAAATTGAAACTAATTTTAAATGTAGGTATGTTTTATGTGTTTTAGTGGCATCTTCATAGACGTCTACATTATACACCATTAGATGCATTGCACCTGATGTTAACCCAAGATATGGAATGCTTAGTCTAGACGTTATGGTTCTGCGCTACCTTATAATCAGCTGCTCTTTAATCTTAAACACAATATGCCCCGTTGTTCTCACTGAGATGAATGCCCTGGCATTGTGGGGTCTGTGGGCGCGGGCACCAAGGACCTTTATTTCAGTAATAATGTAGACAGAGAAGGAGCATTCTTGCTTTTTGTGTGCAGCAGCTGATGGCTTTGATGCCGCAGTAGGCTGCTTTCTGCACGGGACGGACACAATGTGCGCTCTCCCTGCCGCCCGACATTCTACACCGACCCCCGTCCCGCGGGGGAAGCCGGCTGGTCCCAGGGCCACCGGACAGACACCTGTGTGAGGAGGAGGGGGAGAGGGGGTGGAGGAGGAGGAGGTGGAGGAGGAGGAGGAGGGTGCACGGAGGTGGGTGAGAGGGAGAGAGGCTGGACAGTGGCTGGCTGTGTGACTGTGCTGCTACTCTACATGACAGGCAGACGTAAGTGGGTGAGTCCAGCCAAGTTTGCCTGGATCTCAGCGGTAGCGTGTCACACGGCATTACACGGTCACACGAGAGAAGACAAGAGAGAGAAGGAGGCAAGAGAAGAGACTCAGAGTGACAAAGCGGCTGGCAGATCCAGGAGACGTGGGAGGTGTGAGCGTGCAGCCACTGAGGGAACGCTTGGGAGGTTCCTCGACTAGTGAGCAACAAAGGGAAGAACCAGCAGAGCAGCTGTCAGCCAGGCACAAGCAGCTCCGCAGAGGACTGACGTCAAACGCTGTATTACTGCTGTGGTCAGGGGGGATGTCTGTGAGGTGCCGGCAGCATTGCCACTCCCTCTCTGACGGCTTGGAGGAGGCCAGTGGTAACCAGGTGGAGCCTGCGCCGGAACCAGAACCAGAGGAACTAGACTGGGATGGCTTCAGCACCACACTGGAGCACAGATTAGCAGCTGTGGGTAACGATTCCTTGTGTGTGTGTGTGTGTGTGTGTGTGTGTGTGTGTATGTGTGTGTGTGCGCGTGCGCGCGCGTGTGTTGTGTGTGTGTGTCACCCGTGCACCAGTTGAAGGCTGAGACTGCTGCCAGGCAGAATGAGCAGTGAATGAGCCAGGCTAAGCACTTGTATGGATATGTGGTCATATGATCATTTCACAAATGGCCAAACATTTGGATAAGATATGAACTCACTCCACATGCCATGCCCGTGATGGTTGTTCCTTAGTTAAATGTGTGTAAGCTTTTTATGGATGGTGAATGTTCTGCCAAATATGTTGTTTGGTAAAATGTGCTTATCAAGTCCATGTCAAACATCTCAGCAGTGCATTCTCTGATGCAGTATATACTGTATATCAAGGAAAGGAATGTTTTTGCTATAACGTGGTAAGAGTTCCTTTCTTTTTGTCTTTATCATTCTTTCACCTGGGTTTTAATTCAAACACCAATTAACTTTTTTATAATTCAGCAATGTGCTTATTATTATTTGTGATATTAAGTGATGACTGCAATCATCTATCTATCTATCTATCTATCTATCTATCTATCTTATTTTATCTTAGATAGATTAATATATCTTATTTTATCTTATCTTAGATAGATTAATCTATTTTATATTATCTTATCTTAGATAGATGAATCTATCCTAAACGTAACCTGTGTGTGTCTCCAGGAGCAGGAGAGTGCCCAGGCTTCAGAGCAGCGCTGTTCCCAGCTGGAGAAAGCTCGGCGTGGGCTGGAGCTGCAGGTGTCAGGCCTGTCTGAGCGCCTGGAGGAGGAAGAGGAGTGCTCCACCCAGCTGGCCCTGCACAGGGACAGGCTGGAGGCCGAATGCGGCAGCCTCAGACGAGACCTAGACCACCTGGAGAGTGCGCTGACGGCCGCAGAGAGGGACAAGCAGGTAGACTGTTCTAATGTGCTAGCTGTCTGTGCATGCATGTTCATAGCCCTGTCGCTGTAGGGACACATTCACAGAGCCACACAATCCATATAACACTATTCCAGCCAATATAGGGGGCGGAGCTTAGGTGTATTTGTTCTCCACCATATCATACCTCACCTTTAATATATAATCCTTGTTATATTGTATTTATATATACATATACAGTACATATACATATACAGTACATATAGAAAACAATACAGTGACTAAATAATAAACAATAAACAAATATGACATTATTTAAAAATAATCTCTTGCATCTTGCAATAGCATTATTCAACCTGTTGGGGGTTCTCTGATTTGGCAACCACTGTTATAAGAAATGTAATTGTGTATATGGCTTTATCTGAACCAATGTATTTAACATGCAGGAAAACTGCAAAGATTTATTAAAGGTTTTAACTTATGTTACTTAACAATGGACAGTAGAAGATCTTTTTTATTTTAATTAAACACATTTTATTTGATGCTGATGGTTCTCTCTTGAACTGTTGTTGTTTAGCAGAGCAATTGTGTGTGCCATTTTCTGTGCTTTCCCATATAGGATGTGTTCATGCATCTGGTGTGTAGACATTATCACCCAGGGGCTGCAGACACCTACATCTATGTGTATATTATACAGGGCAAGTTAAAGGATTAAGATGCAATCTTTGTTCAGGAATGCTTCAGGAATGTTTTGTGTTCACTATAGTGCATATATTTTTGAACTGAGAGCATTGTGTTCAGTGGTGCAGTGCACTAACTGTACCACTGCCTATTTTATACATTCTTTAGCACCCATACCATTTCACCTGGTATGTGCTCTTTGGCGCTGAATATGCTGTCATGTCCTCTGGAAATAGAACTGCTATCTTAGCTAATTGTTCCCCTCATGTGGTACAGTATGTGTCTGAAGGGATTGTGTGAAGAATATGTGCGGTTGATGCAGCAAGATACGGCTTGTCTAGTGGCAAAGCTGACATGGTCTCAAAGAAGAGATACTTACTTTTTGTCTTCATGCCTAACCTATGATGTGATGTTTGTAGTCATAGCAGTTATTATGGGAGGACAGGATGTGTTTGAATGGAGCAAATGTCTTCAATGGAAAATATTTTATTTTGCTGTCTGTAATGGAATACCATCAAAGCGATTTAGCCAATAGTTCCCTTTATTTCCAGTTGCATTCTTTTTCTAGAATATTTGTATTTGCCAAACCAGTTCCTGCTGTGGTGAACTCATCAATATAGTGTTCATCTTTCTGTTTTTCTCTCTCCGTTCCAGTGGCTCACATTTGCAATCTATAGATTGATAGTATTTTATGTACAGCGACCAAGAATGCCAGCTAATATTTTATATTTTATATTTCACAAACACAAACAAACAAATGTGCATGTGTCTGCAGTAGGAGGAGCAGTAGAGAAGACGCTTCACAATCAGATTTATTTTGTTGTTCTCTCTCTCTCTCTCTCTCTCTCTCTCTCCCTGCTCTGTAGCAGTCACGGGGTGAGGCACAGAGGCTGTCTGAAGAACTGATTCGTAGGGATGAGCAGGTTCACAAACTGCACAAAGAGAAGGAACACCTAGTGGAGCTCAGCCAGGTAGGAGTACCATCACGCTGGGCCTCTACTACAGGTCAAAGGTCACCGTAATGGATGTAAGTTCAGGCTTGTGGTCTGATACAACTGGGATACACTCAAATGACCTTAGCCAGACACAGTAACCGCAAGTTGTGTTTATGGTCTTGTATGGCATTGGGCTTAAAGTTATTGATGCATTTGTCTGGTATGTGTTTGTAATAATATCTTTCTTGCTGCAATAGAGAGTGAAATAAAGACCCATATGGTCTGTTTAGGCCTGCCTAAACTGACGTGATAAATGTGCTCCTTATCCGCAAAAACACACGCGCTCGCACGCACACACGGACACACACACACACGTGCGCACGCACACATGCACACACCTGGTGTGTTTCCAATAGCACATGAGAAAAAGTGCCATACTCCTATGACATTTTGATACTTATAGTTCTATGGCAGCTATAAGAGGCCCTGCTGCGTAATGTATCCCAGATGCTTTGACCCACAGTAGCCGTCTGGGTCTTAGCATAGCACTTTAGAATCAAGCCTAATTATCTCTATATCATGTTGAATGTGGCTATACGCTTATGGATTGTGAAGGGAATACTGAGAAGATTGTTACTCAACCAGGATGGGACCAAACCTCTCAAATGTTATTGAAATTATAGCAGCTGTCTCATCACGCCATTCTTCTAGACATGATCATCTCTGATCATTTGGAATCAATAACATTTTGTCAGTACCAAAACAAATGGAATCTTCAGATCCAATATGGCTGACAGATGGCTGTGGTTATGCAGGATTAGTGATTGAGGAACACATATGGTCTTGTCTCACTCCAATAGCAGGCTATCATGGACTTGCAGAGCGAGGAGGAGAAGCTCAACCTCTTGACCAAGGAGAGAGCCAGGCTGCAGATCAAAGCAGAACATGTATGTTTCATGTATGCTCCATAGCTTCTATAAAGGGGTTATATAATACAAATTATATAAAGGACACCAGCCAATCAAGGGTGGACTTTCTTTATATCTTGTCCACCCCACTAATAGCAGACAGGACCAAATGCCCCAGAGATATTTAGCTGGCAAAAACATGGCAGCAAACATGTACAACCTCAGGCGTTCATAGACTATAGTGACATAAATGCAGTGAAAGATTTCTTGTGGTCAGTTGGAGCAAAATTTGGAGTTGGAGAGGAGGCAGTGCAATGAGCTGGAGAAGAGCAGGCGGAAGCTGGAAGGAGACAGCAGGTCCACGCTGGACAGTCTGGAGGCCATGGAGAAGATGAAGGGCGGTCTGGAAGAGCTCCTCAGAAGGTCAGTCCACCAGTGAAACACCAGGGATACAGCATACAATGTCTCAAGAACAACATAGAAGTCTATCTATATCACTAGCTTAAAGGCACACTCCTTGATTGTCCGTTATCCACCATGGCTCACTGTTTGAAACCCTGGCTATGGGGGATAGGGTATAGACCAAAAGATGCATCGCAGCGTATGTAGGCGTATGTAGGGCATGATTTCAACTCTTACACCAATGAAGGGATTCTTTCTGGAATGCTTTGCAAATGTTTAGGATTCAGAAATGAACTAAGACAGCTAAGGATGTGTCCAACATTGCTGTCATGATCCTACATTCAGGAACCTACATTTCTATATAATATACTGTATAGGCGTACCACTTGTATCTGCTCAACACTGAAAGATGAAACCCTGACATCCATCAAAATGCTCCCGACTTGAAGTAGAAGAGCTTGGCGCTACAACATCATATCTGTGCAGCGTCCCCTTATCTACAGCGAAGACGAGAGGCCCTAGAGGCTTTCCCTAACATCTCAACATGTTGCCATCTGCCTTTCGTAATGTGAGTTAACAGTGTCGTATACACCACTTTAGCTTGAGGCAGGCAGGAGCCAACAGGAGAACACACACACACTTCTGTGCGTTCTTACGCATGCCTGATATCCAGCGAGCGCATATTAACGTCTCAGTTATAAAATCTAACTGATGATGACATCAGCGCCCCTTCCCTCACTTCCAACCTTAGTGAAAGCTGTGACTCATGCTGTTGCTAAGGTGCTCTGTTCTCTAAAAGCAGGCCCCATAGGCGAAGACAGCGCCCGATGAGAGCTGCAGATGAAATATGTCAGTCATCTGGGTTCAAACCATTCTCCCCCCTCCTCTCGTTGTATTTCGCCCCCCTCTCTCTCTCTCTCTCCCTCTCTCTCTAAAATGTTAATGATCACTGTATGCTTTGCAATTACAGGGAGACAATATTTCACTGTTTTGTGGAATGTGTAAGACTTATGTCCCTGACGAATGCATTTTTAAAGCTTTTGGGTTTGGTTTTATATACTGTCAGCGCAAGAAACGCAAATGTTCTCTTTGTTCATCCTGATGGTTAGATTCATGGATATAAACTTGATAGATTAATGGATGATTTGGTCACTTTTGCAAACATCTGGTCTTATAGTGTTATGCTCGTGTGAAGGGGGGAGCTTGTCTGGGGAGGCCAGTTCTCTTATAGGAAATGCTCTGTGGTGGTGTCATATATTTTCATGGATGGATAGATGGATGGATGGATATACTTTATTGTCCTAGTGAGGACATTTGTTTTGGGTTCTTCAAGCCTAGATACAGTTAGCCTCAACATTGTGCAAACAATAAATAAATACATAAATACTCAAATAAAAGTAATAGACAGAGTAAGCACAGTACACACACCTGAGACGTCAGACACAACAACTTAATGATTCTGTTTTTCCTGATTTAGGAAACAACAATCCAAGTACTAACCAGGCCCAACCCTGTTAAAAGTCAGAGTTATTAGCTCTTATTTAACATTGGAATTGACAGACAGAAAGGAGTTCTTGAACCAATTCAATTTACATCTTCATAAGTCTGTATCATCTACCTGATGGTAACAACTCATATTGAGTGTGTAAAATATGTGAATGATCACATAAACTTCTCATTTTGCCAGTTACCCATAATACAGGTCTATTTTATTGTTGCAATTGAACAATGTACAGAAAATAAAGTGAAAAGAAAATGAATAAAAATAAAAACTCTCCCTCTCTCTTTCTCCCTCTCTCTCTCTCTCCCTCTCCCTCCCTCTCCTTCTCTAAAGGAAAGACCTGGAGATAAGCACCTCCAACACTCGGCTGGAAGCAGAGGAGGCCCTTAACATCGGCCTACAGCGACAGGGCAAAGAGCTGCAGGTCACACACGCTTACACTGTGTGTGTGTGTGTATGAATTATGACTGTGTACACGTATGGTTATAGGGACGTTACGGGTAGAGGGGGATTCTGAATGGGCGGGGCTGGGGGGTTTAAAGAAGCTAGAGTGCATTCCTACCTATCATCAGCAGCTGGGATTTGGGCCACTCTCACCTTTTACACTGTTAACCCTTTATAAACCACAGAGACGGTGGTACACAGTCACTATCGCTGCATTCTCTCATTGCGGAACAGTTGTGCTTGAACAGCCTGTATCTGTGCTCAAACGTTAGATCTCCCCTAAAGCAGTGGTTCACAGCACTTCTGCTAGGCATACAATAACATGTGTTTTGCATTACATCCTTAAATCAGCTTGTGATCCCCTGTTCTCCCCCTACAACCATGTACTGCACTATAAGACTGGCATTACCCTGTGTCTACTGTACAGTACGTATGGCTTTATGAACATTACATGATGATTTAAGGCACAGTGGGAGATCCAGACTCTGCCGTGGGGAGTGAAGAATGTCATTTCTAACTCACTGATGGAGTTTACTGTAAATCTCACTGTCACCCATGAGATAGGATCAGACCAGACTAAGAGCTTCCATCTATGTCACTGGTGCTATGCTAGAGATAATGGCTTCTGTCTGTCTGTCTGTCCGTGTTTTGTTAAGGGTGAACAGGATGAGTACAAATAAAGCAAGAGAGATTGTTAATTTCTGATTCAGCTTTTTGGATAGAGTGTTTGTAATGATTCTCTGACAGCGGGTATGTCCACAGTTTTCACCCAGAGCTTCCTTAAGCAAAACAAATCACGAGTACAGTATCTTTGTGCGTCCGCGCTGTGTCTCATTGGACGGCTGAAAGGCATTCAGTGTGTCTGTGAGATGGGACATGTTTTCTCGTTTACTGCCGCTCTGGCATTCTCCCTATCTCACACAATGAAGCCTTTGTGTGTGTGTCTGTGCGTGCGTGCGTTCGCTTTGGTTGGACTGGAGCTGCTCCCCTCTTACTGATAAAGATGCAGGTGGACTCTGACGCTGAGCATGGAGCCAGCTGATTGGACGGCCCCGCAAGTCTGTTGCCCACGCACGTCTGCTTTTCATAAAGGGCACATGAATACACCCCCATACTGAGCACATTGTACTGTAATGGAATCCCTTGCATATCTTTGTTGAGCGTTTGCTATGAAGCTCCCTGCCTCTGCGTAGCACACTGTTCTTCAGAGGAGTCGGGTTCAAGGAAGCCTGCAGACTGGCTACTGCCATGCAGGCGAGGACCACATAGGATGCATAGTGGCTGGTCATAAAGCAGCCATGCACTGCTCTCAAGAGAAGGTCTATTGACGGAAGAGGTTTGGTGTGACATCAACAGGGATCTGGTGGGGTCTTTTAGATGACATATTTGATCATATCAGATGAATGACAGACTGACGGGGTGCGGGACTGACTATGAGCTCAGTAGAGGGAGGAGTAGAGAAGAACGCCATCAGCCATCTCAGCCTATCCAGACACTGATCCAACGGTGTCCTTTTAAAGTGCACTTCCTGCATGTAAATGACATCAGAGAAAGGTTCGTTCTACTGGTCAGGCCTGTCCTGTAAGTCCTGTAAGAGCATAATGATGTGCTCTCAGCTCAAAAGGACCCACCAGGGTCCAGCAAGTGTATCCAGCAGTATGGCCGTGGTACATGGCCATCTGAAGGCATTTATGAGAACAAAGGGTTCAGATTCCAACGGTATTGGAACAAGACAAGAGGAGGATTATCTCTGCATATGTGTACAGTGTGGTGGGAGCGTCTTAACAGGGGGTCTGAAGTGACCTGTGTTCAATGCATTAGGCAGGGCTGTGATCTGCTTGTGAGAGCCAACAGCATTTCATATTAGCTGTCCTGAGCCCTTGTTGAGCCCTTGTTGAGAGTTGTGAGGGGGGCACACAGGATATAACTGCCCACGCCGGCCAAAATCCCCTCAGACAGGAGCGCATGCAGAGACATGGGCCATAAGTCAACATCTGATTGCAATTTATGGACAATTATTATGGTTTTTTGAGAGCAGTGGAAAAACAGAAAGCTAAACCTTTAAGCACATACAATTACAGAGATCAAACCATGCAACCATCCTTAACAACAAGGGGCAAATTCGGTTATTTTTCCCCTATAGAATGCTGAAATGGTACCGAGCAGATAATGGAAGATGATTGATGACAGAGTAAAGCACAATATGTATCTGTTCCTGAATGTAGTTTGAATTGACCAAATGGTGATTTCAAAGTGATAAATGTCTTAACCTTGTAAAGAGGCTATGTTTTCCTGCCACAATATTTATTTTCAGGCTGCACTGAGGCAGTTTGGAAAGTGGGAATCTAACAAGAAACAGATATGTTGGGGGGGGGGGGGGGGGGGGGGGTTGGTTTTTTTTGTTTTTTTTTGTGTTTTTTTTTTAAGTGTGTTGAGTGGTATTTTTTTGATGATCAAACACAAAAAAAAAAAAA
>JAODUE010031567.1:0-21318 GCA_027564755.1 Amblyopsis hoosieri
CTGTTGTTCCTTCCTTCGTTCTTTCCTTCTTTCCTTTGTTCCTTCCTTCCTTCCTTCTTTTATTCTGTTGTTCCTTCTTTCCTTCCTTTTTATTCTGTTGTTTCTTCCTTCCTTCCTTCTTTTATTCTGTTGTTCCTTCCTTCCTTCCTTTTTTATTCTGTTGTTCCTTCCTTCGTTCTTTCCTTCTTTCCTTTGTTCCTTCCTTCCTTCCTTCTTTTATTCTGTTGTTCCTTCCTTCTTTCCACCCTTAACTCTACAGACTGGCCTGTATAGGCGCTGGCTTATGGTTTGTGCATTCTATCCACTCGTGCTGATTTAGTTCTTCATGTATGCATGTGACACTTCAAAGTGAGCTTTAGCATTCAGTCCTAAACTAGAACCAGGTTCATCCATTCCTCCATGGTCACCAACGTATTAAATCTCTCATCCAGTCTGCCTCCATCTCTGCATGTACACCTCCTCCCCTTGCCCTACATTCTTGGAGGCGTTCTTCACTCCCCTATCTCGATCATTTTGGGCTGCAATGGTTGGCTTTTCTTCATAATGTGCCTAGTAATACATTTTCAGGGAAGGAAGGGTTTTTCTCCCAATATATTTGAGATGAAATGAGAGATTATGGCTAATTGCCTACAAGTGTTATTACACACACATGCTCATACAAACAAATATACAGCAAATTACACTTATTTCAAATGACACCCCCTCCATACACACACACACACACAAACAATACATTCTTAATTTAGTATGTTTAGATGGTACTAAGACCATTATTAGAAGATGTGTTACATAATAATTCAAACTATGTGCAGAAGTTGTCCTAATGAGTCTCTTTTTCGCCTGCTATAAATTGCATTATAGTGAACTTTGCTAGACTACATTACCTCATTTTTTCACCTGCTTGTTTGGGACAATAATATGGTTTCTCAGTTTTGACTAATATTGGTTTTGATCATACGCTGAATAAAACAATGTTACTTGGCTTGATTTGCTCACTTACACAAACAAATCAATATATTCTTTCTACTTCATATTTCTCTGTAATGATCTGTCATCGCATTGAATAGCACAGTGTCTGCTTTCTAGACCATTTAACACCTAAATGACACATAACGTTCTAGACTTTCTTTCTTTCTTTCTTTCTTTCTTTCTACAGCATGTTCAAAATGTTGAAGTGCACATGGACATATTACACTGTATTTTAAAATACACTGTATATTAAAATAATATATTGCAATGAACCCCCCTAAACGAGAGTTGCATTTGTGAGTTGGTTGTACAGTATGTGAGCTTCGATTGGCTAGACATTAATATTTCTAGTGATTTGTCTTACAAAACCAGACATTTTGTTCATCAAGCAGGTAAATCACTTTTGTAACACATTTTTACAAACAAGTTTTTTATCTAACTAAATGTATATAGACATTGCGACACTGCCAACAATGTTTCCATGGGTCTCCCTAGACTGTATGTAACTGTGACATGTAATGCTCACAAGCTGTAAGCTATTTATTGCCCCTCAAATTGTTGCATCACTGTTTCTAGTAAGTTACACTGCTGATGTTCCTGCAGACGTTTAACGACTGTGAGGGATCTTCTAAAGGAAGTGACAGGGGACTAGAGTTGACATGACCTCTGACCCCACACTTCTTTAGATTGTCAGACAGCAATGCACACATAGTTACCAATGGTTTGCTCTCTCTCTCTCTCTCTCTCTCTCTCTCTCTCTCTCTCTGTCTCTGCCACAAACACACGCACGTGCGCACACACAAAGACGCACACACATTGCAGAGGCCCGGTAAGTAGCTGCTAAAGGGCTGTTCTCTTTCATCTCCTGTGGAATAGATTAGGTGATACATCAGGTAACTGGCTGTTGCAGTCTCTCTTATCTCCCACAGGCCAGCAGTTAGACCGTTTTCTTTCTATTTTTTTCCCCCAGATGGACAATTCAGAGCCATGTAAAGAGACAGTCACGCCATCTCTGTTCACTCCAATGGACCGTAATGGCAGATCATGGAGCCTCTAAATAGTTAGCGGAAGTTAGCGGAAGTACCCTATAAATTATATTTTAAATTTAAATCGGTGCATTCATTGACTACAAATTGCCAAACAATTAAGTTATATATATATATGTATGTATGTACTGTATATATTCAAACTGCCCACCAAGCACTTCCTTGAACTATTTTATAGGTTTAGCCTCTCCATGAATCATGTTTAACTTCCGTTGGCGTAACTCTGTTCTTTCCACGGCTCTGGGTTGGTGTAACTATGTTCTTTCCATGGCCCTGGGTTGGTGTAACTGTTCTTTCCATGGCTCTGGGACAATTGCATGGGTCTTATGCAAAGTCAGTGATGGTGTCTATATTTGCATGAGCACTAATGAACACTAATCTATGAAATGCACTGGCTATTAAATGCATCAGCTGTCTATATCTACATCTGTCTATGTCTTTTTCTCCTCTGCTATTTAGTTGCAGCTCTTCCCTGGTCAATAGAGACTTGGTTATCCCATTAGTCCTTTCCTGAACATGGCAGATAAATATCTTTGCTCACAACACAAACATTTGCAGCTGCAGTACAGCTAATGTATTCTGCTGAGACATTAGGAAGTGTCCTCCATTGATCATAAAAGAACATTATCTGACGATCTTCATTTAGACTAATCACTATTGTAATATTCTCCTCACACTCTTTATTTTTTTACTTTTTATTTATATTCCGACATCTTGTTCACTGCTCTCCTTGCAGCTGACAAGAGGTTGCTGTGGTGGCAAACTCATAATTATTTAATTACATCAATATTGGTCACTGTTGGAATCACAGTGGTAATTAAGTGTGATTTGAGGTTCCGGGATTGTGCATAAATTAGTAATGAGCCAATCAAAAAGCACTTCTGCTGAATGCTGGGACATTTAAAACCAAGGCAGTGGCAGGAATTAACTGTCAACTGCCTGGATGCATGCAAACATACCTGATGGAGAGGCTGACTGTCAAACTCCTTTTATTCCATCCCTGACATTTGCAACGAGGGTTGAGTTTGCTCATGCTAGGATCACACGTAAAAACATCATGTAAAACATTGAATTAATTGTTTAGAAAACACACGAAACACGGACAACACGAAACGCCAGACACACTCACGATATCACGCACACACACACACACACACACACACAGGCATTCTCAATCAAGTTTATTACAAAGGCTATCGCTAGCCCAATATTGAACCTTTCGGCTCACTACTTCTTTCCTAGCTTTGTTCTAAAGGTCTATGAGAAATGGATACAATGTAGATCACGCGTGCAGTCTGACCTAACATGGGCTTCGATGGGGTGGTTGGCTTACAGTTCAACCAGCTCCGGTAGTTCAGTTTTATATAACATGCTAAGCTAGGCAGCAACTCCAAATATAAATACAGTTGGATGTGGTGGAAAGTGGCATTGACTCACCAGTAGGGACAGTGTGTAGCTGTGTAGCTGTGTTCCTCCGGCCCCAAGGTTGCCCCTGACAACTATGCCTGGATAGCCACTCTATTCTGCGTCCACACCTCCACCCAGCCGATAAAACCCACCATAACAGTGTCATTTGGAAAGGTGCAAGAGCGGTGCTCATGGGAAATGTGTCTGCCGAGACAGAAAGTAATTCTAAGACATTGATAGTAGTGATAGTTAGACATTTGTCTTCAAATCCATCTTTTTTTCCATTTTAAGTCTTGACTTTGGGGAGTATAAGAAACACTTACAGATGGATGCAGAATGACCATATGGGAAATAAAGCCCCTCCTCTCACTACTGTATATGTTGAAGTATATTGTGGTGTGTCATTGAGTCTGTGTTTAGTCCATAATTGTTCATAACTCAGATGCCCTTAAGGCACTGAAACCCTTTGCACACAACAAACCCTCATTGTTGAATACTAGCACATGGTCAAATGAAGAAATACGATATGTGTGTTTTTAAGCGTCTTCATGTATAGTTTGCAGACTTTCTGTATGTTGGCATGTTAACCATCAATCTTAAGTTGCAACATAAAAAGAAATTCTGCATGTCTCTAAGACAGACACAAATTGCTATTGGTAACTTTCGAAAAGCAAAACCTTCTGGAGCCATTCTGCTGTGACAGTGCTTGAGGCGATTGAGACATTGCTTCTTCAAAAACAGCAGTAATGAATATTCAGCTTGCTGGAGGATGAAAGCGTATAGTCACCGCAGTTTCCCATTAAATATGGAATAGGTGCAGAAAAGAGGGGAGATCTTGAATCCCATGTTTGTTACTTTAAATGACTTGTTGATGTAAACAAAATATTAACCTCTCCAAGATCATAGGAATACTATTCTCCACAGTGAAGAAATTATATGTAAATCAACTATGTTGGGCCTATAGCATTTCTTTCCCTGTGTTTCTCTGAATAAGAGCGCATTTTAGATGGTTAAGAGAAGGCATTGTCTGAATTTCTACTGAGGTGTCACAATGTAGACTTCATCCCAACAGCTGACAAAACACATGCTCGCACACATACACTTAGAGTAACAGTCAATATATGTAAAACATGCCGCATTGCTATCCTAACATTAGACGCATGCCACTTATCACTAAGCAGAGACACTTGACATTATAGCAAACAGACATTCAGTCTGTTTAGGCATAGGTCTGGACTGGCAATGACCTTACCTGAAGCGTCCGTTGACAAGCCATTTCTTTCAGATAGGGTGCTTCTACAGCCAGTAAGTGTCTGTCTGTCTGTCTGTCTGTCTGTCTGTGGCTATCTTTCACAGTGCTTTTTCTATTTTTTAAAGGGACACTACTAGACTAACTTTAGATGACACGTGGCCCCTCCCACACCTCAGTAGCGATTGGCTCGCACCTTTAAAATTGTTTATTTATTTTGGTTTACTTTATTATTATTTGTATAAAATCAGCTTAATGGGTTTCACTGAGCATGAGGACATATTATTATAAATGTGGCCGTATTGCGGTACTTTAATAGCATGATAAAAATGAAAACAATCTGCCATCCAATTAAGAAATGAACATTTCATTGATTTCCTAGGTTTTGTACAGAGACGTGAAAATCTTCAACCGCTGTGCAGATTGTTATGCAAACGAATAAAACAGCAAGCAAAATACTTTTATGATAAATCTACTAATACAGACTTTACTGCTGAAGAGGTCACGTTCTAACTGGGATTTTCAATTTTCATTTATCGCAGGCCAGCCATGTATTTTTCTCTGGCAAATCCTCTGTGTGTGTCTGTGGCTTTGTAAGTGCTTGTATTTGTGTGTGTGTGTGTGTGTGTGTTGTTCTCAGGAAACAATTCCATTTGATGACTCAGGATGATACATTTTCCCCTCGTCTGTCTGTCTACATATCCACTTGTCTGTCTCCATAGGGTCGCTATTGTTACCGCGGGGACGGGCCCGTCCGTATGGGACGCGGCAAGGGTCACACACAGCCATCTAGAGAATGAGATTGCCAGCGCCCATCCCGAAACAACATGCCAAGCGGCTAAAATCACAACTGATGTGAAAGGATTGGTGTCCCAGTCGCTGTATTTTTCAATAAAAGGAAGGACAAACACGCACACGCGCATGCACACACACAATATGGGTATACGTGCACATATGTACACAATTGTCACAACTCAAGGCAGAATGACACGAGCCCGGTCTTTGTAAAAACAACCCACACACTTGCGTGCACGCACGCACACACACACACACACACACAAAGTCATATATGTCAAGTGGACAAAACAAACTCTCCCACATCTAGGTACCCCCCCCCCCTAATCTAGTTGCATGTAGCTGGATATTAGATTAGAAAGTTATAGATGTGATTATTCGTCCCTGAGCACAGCCATCTATCTACTGATTAAAATGTGAACCGGGGGCCATTATGTAACTGCTTAAAGAGATTAAACCCAGTCGGCCCCACGGGGCCGTGCCTTCCATTGTAACACACTGTTGATAGCGGAGAGAGGAGCCGGCGTGAATGCCGCCGCGTTGTTTGGACTCGAGCCTCGCCGGCTAGACTGACCGAGGAGGAGAGAGAGAGGGGTGCGCTCAGAGAAATTAGCTTCTGATTGCTAGCGCGTTTGAATTCCTACACGCGCCCGGTGATCTTAAGTGCACTTAAGCAATGCATTGAAGTCCCTCAGTGAGGGCTCAGTTAAGACTGTGGGTGCACAGTGGAACTCCCAGACTTGCGCGTGTGTGTGTGTGTGTGTGTGTCTGTGTTCCATTTCCTTTTTCATTATCTCTGTTTATATCCAGTTCTACTCAAACGTAGCAATGAGAGAATATGTTGACAAATCAAACAGTGTTGTTAGATGCTGCTGTCTTTGATGATCCTTCTCAAAGAGAGGAAGCAGGCAGTCCTTCAGGAGTTAATAGAAAAACTGGGGCGTCACAAACAGACATGTTATGTCTTCTCAATGTCTGTAGATATTTGATATTTACATCTCTGCGGGACTTGCAACCAATGCTTATGTTGTAAACATCCTTGTAATTATCATATTGAAAAAACATTTTACAGCTTCATCATAAATGACGACAATGTTTATTTATCGTTTGTTAGATGATAAAATTCCCTGTCAGGTCCACCTACAGTATACTGAGTAGGACAAATTCAGTCATCACGGATGTCTGTGATTATAGCATGCAGAACCTATCAAGATGGTTTGTTAAAGGTGTAGTCAGCAATTTTAAGCACATTTCTCTCCCCTGCCCTCCCAATAAGCATGTATTATTATTTTATTTTGTATATACTTCCAAGTCCAAAACTGTATTATATATCTTAACTAAATGTTTTGTATAGATGTTTATATTTGCCTGTGTACAATGTAAGATGTCCTTGAGTGTTTTGAAAGGCGTCCTGAAATTAAATATATTATTATTAATATTTTTTTTATTCTTTTGTCAAATTCAGCGAATATCTTATCAAAGTCTACTAGCTGCCCGTTTTGTGTGCGCATTAAAAAAATCTGGTGTTTCTAAACAGCCCTGGCTGCGTAAATGGAGAAAATGTGAAAACAAACAAAGTGGTGCAGACCACACCACACAACCCTATCCTAGCCTTTGCAATGCATGTCCAATGTGGGGGGCGGAGCTTCTGAGGAATGGCATTAAAGTGAGAGGTGTTTTTTGTTTTGATCTAGTTCTAATATCAGCAATCTTTTTCAGGAAAGCCTGACTCCACCTTTAACATCAAGTGAAATGAAGAAGAGCAGTTTTCCCCAATTCACATAATGCGTCAGTCAGGGCCTTCAAACAATCAAAACAATCTAGAATCATTTTATGAACACGGACACTGCTGGCATCACTAACTGAACTTCCCACCTCGGACGTTGATATTGGGCCAACGGCTCTCCCATGCTGGCAGTTTTCAACTGAGAGTTCCCTGACTGATGTTTAAAGCAGAGCAAATCATGGAGGCAAAGCTTGCAAAATCAGGAGGAGTTTTAACCAGGCTAGAAATGTGCGTGGAAAAGTAAGACTCTCTGTAATTCAATCTAAACGGTGTCGCCCTTCACTTTACCACACTGTACAACCCAAGCAGCGCTCATAGGGCCTTATAATAAAGTCCTGTCCATAGTGGCTATAACAATTATCACTACACGGTAGAACTATAAAACCATAGACAAAGTACAATAGCTCAGCAGTGGGAGAGGACAAACTATTTTTGGAAAGGAGTTAAATAACTGTCATTCACATAAAGCAGGTCCTCATCTCAAATGTAGGCTATCAGGCACTTTGGGACCAATGCAAATTACACAGTAATTGTATCAAAGGGCTTTTTGTCAATGAAGGAACAAACTTTAATAAAATTCTGCGTGGCTCTTGACACATCACTGAGTATATATAATGTGTGTGTGTATATATATATATATATATATATATATATATATATATACACAACACAGGTGTGTGGAAATGCCATCTCTATTGACTGGTGCTGGTATATGTGCTGATCCATATCCCAGCGTTCCATATGTTTCTAGTGTAACTTATTGCTTTCCCATTCCCAATAAAGTGGCTGAATAAAAAGGCTTTTACAGGTCCCTGCGGGTAGCAGCTACTTCTCGTGGCAGTCGCTGAGCTGTGTGGAGCTGCTGTGGTGACAAATAGTGCCAGGCACATATTTTACTAGTGCCATTTACAATGCGTGATCCAGGCTGTGCGCTACTGAAATGACAGCAACACTGCCCAGAATTATGTTGTTAGCTAGAAATGAGTTTGCATGTGAACACACGTATACGTGCACAAGATTCATTATCATGTATAGGCAATCTGTATAGAGTGGAGTTGGCTTAGTTTTTTTTAGGCCTATAATTTCATTATACTAGCCACTTGGATATTTAATATGACCTGCCTCGTTGAGTTGACAGCATTTATTGAAGTGTTATCTTACCAGCTGGAAAAGTACAAGTGTCCAGTATAAAGAAACCCAGAAGATGCAGTGTTTACAGGATGCCAATATCCCACTACATTTATTACAACAAGGGAACAATGACATGTCAACTAATGTGATAGTCAACTTACGAAATTGCCTTTTGCAGGAGAGGGGGTGTGACCTGGGTTTGAGGATTAAAGACTGGTTGGTGTCTCTGGCATTAATTCAATTATTTATTGATTTATTTTTGTATTTATCTATCTGAGTATGGGGATACGAATGTGTGTGGTAATGTGCAGGGTTTAATTAACTCGTGTAGGACTTTTTTGTTGTTGTTATGGTTAATATCATCATCATCATCATCATCTAGATCGCCGGCAATGACGACAGGTCGATGTTCTGCCGCGCGGTCCCAGCGATTATCGGCGTCCGTAAGGGGGCAGACGACACTTGGTAACTGCTGTGTGCGAAAACGTTGGTCCACGTTTCAAGCGCAAAATCCGTTCAATAGACTACACAAGCAGTAGCGTCCGATGATCGCAGAGGGGAATGAGAGAGAAATAAAGACTTGTCGAATCGAAGTGTGATTTGGTCGGACATTACAGATATACAAGGCTACTGTTTAGAGTGGTTGTTATAACTATAGCGAGTGAGCAATAATTGGAGAGAGAGAGAGAGAGAGATAGAGAGAGAGAGAGAGAGAGAAAGAGAGAGAGAGAGAAAGAGAAAGAGAGAGAGTACGGTAGCCAGAGGGCGGTGGCGTTTCTCGCTCTGCGTAAACGGAGTGGTATAGCGCAGCGAGAGGGAGAGCTGGTGGTGAGGTATACCAGCGCCGCTGACACTAGAGAGGACCCCGGCAACGAGGTTACACCGCCCCTCTCTTTCCTATTAGCACGGAGTAAGACACCGGACCAGAGGCTTGTAAACGCATCCACCCGTCGTCTGGACTTCTTCAAGACTTCTGTGACCGACCAGTCGTTGTGTGAGGGTTTCACTTCTTTCCTCCACCGCGAGGATCGAGGAGTTTGGTGCGCACGCGGCTTGCAATGGGGAAAAGTGGACCGTCGCCGAGAAGTGGAATAGGACACGCGTGTCCTTGCTGGATCAGAATGTGCGCCACGCCGGCGAGACTGCTTCTTCTCCTGGCTGCTATGCGCCTAACCGTCGCCCAAGGTAAGGAGGGCATGGCTTTGGCGTTATATGTTCATCCAAATCACACATGACGTAAAACCACCTGAAAATTGTTTTTTTTTTTTTAAATGCGAGCCGAGATGGTCTCGCCAGCATCTATGGGTTGATTGATTTATATAATACATAACTATATTTACAAATTAATAGGAACGGAAGCAAAACTGACAGTATTGGCTATATATTTTGATAGTAAAGCATACAGAAGATGCTTGCCTTCAAATGACGGACGAAACAGCAGCAGCAACAACAACAACCCACTCCCTAGGCTATATCATAGTGGAATCTGAAAGTTTAGTTTTGTAGAAAATTAAACAATCACTCTTCTGTCTGGAGGAGTTGTTTGGAGTGAAAACGATATCCGCGTCGTTTTGGCCGTCACTCGCAATCATTAAAAGCATAACGATTCGAAGTTGTTTTCATCACGTAGCCTAATTCTTTCTAAAATGGTTGTTTTAATTGCCAACGGAAGCTCCAAGTAAAGCATAATTGTAACCTCGCTGGAAAATGGGAAAATACCAGATTTATCCGTCTGTGTCCAAGGGAAATGTTTGGTGAGATCGTGCGCACTGTTCATTCCAACACCAACCGCTCTTTTCATCGAAACCTGTCAAGTTGCAGCAGATATCCAACTTAAAAGAACGTAGAAAAGCGATTGCGGTTTACTGTAGCTCAGTTAATGGCTTTTTCTTCAATTCCGACAGAGGAACGCGTAAATCTATAACATAAAAACAATACCATATCTACTCGAGATTCTCCGTGGAGAGGCGAATGGGCTATATCGTACTAAATGTTTGTTAAAACATTTATTTTATATTTATTTATTCGCGTCCAATTGGACCGTTCATGTAATGTGATATTGTGATGTTCGAATGTCATATGATGTCGTTGTTTGCGAAGTGGTTTTGCGCGCGTCACTCCATTATGTGTTATATTGAATGGGAAAACACACAAACAAATTGACACAACAATGGAGCGGGTGGCTTTGTGTACATAGTTGATCCAGTCACCTGTCAAATAGGGAAGATCTTACACAAATCTAGGCTACAAGGTTCACCATAAAACAGATATTGGCAATAAATGCTATTATCTGCAAAACGTTTAGACTACATTATTACACGTTCATAATGTAGCCTATAGCCGTTCATAAGGAAGCATAATTCAAATGGATTTGTGACTTGAATTTTAAACAGTGTTTCAAAGGCACCCTGCTGTTTAATTGTGGCAAATATGACATTTAGCCTAGAATTTACTGTAGGTTACTGTACTATATGTGGGTATGTGTTGCCTACATTCATGACAGACTGTCGTAACACTGCTTATTCAATCAAATGTGGTTCTTAGTCATAGTATTGATGACTGCCGAACTAAGAAGAAGGCTATTGTGATTATTAACGATGACTCTTCCACACATTGACATACCACTGTTTTTTTTTTTTTTATAGCCACACGTTTACTTAAAATACTTTCTTACGTTTCTGGAATTAAAGTTTACATTTGTTTAATCTATTTTATTGTTTTTACATTGGGCCAGAAAACAGTTAAATCAGAAATCGTTCAAGTCAGGACGCAGACAGATAGGCTACTGTATGCGCGCGCGCGCACACACACACACACACATACACACACAATTACACCTACACACACATATGACCAGCATGTATCTGCAGGCATGCACCTACAACCCCTGTAGCCCTTTTTAAAGGCTTTTAGCTAAGACACCCTACACTTGATCTGGACTGATTGGGTGTCACACTTATACCACAAACCCCAAAAAGTAAACTTGGCTGTAGCCGCCGGTGGTGGGGCGGTGCATTCCAGAGACGCTGTGGATTAGACCTGTGTTGGGCGTGTGAGCCAAGCTTTTCTGGTGGAGATCATTCATTGACATTCAGGTTTGAGTTGTGACACGCCTTTCCTGAAATGAGCCGATGCATCTATACTTAGGACAGCAGCTCATTCATTTCAAAGGAGATCTTTATGTTGGAGCTCCTAGATGAAGGAAAGATGGAAATAAGTACTGCTTGTTTGTGTACTCGTGTGTGTGTGTGTGTGGGGGTGTTTTTTGTGTAGGTGCATGTGTGAATTTGGCAATGTAGAGAGGTGCGAAGATTTGCTGTAGTTGTGTGTGTGCGTGTGTGTATGTGTGTGTGTTTTTGAACTTGGCATATGTATGCTCTGAGCAAACCCCTGTGGTGTGTATCTGTGCCTGCACTTGTGTTTGTGCCAGCATGTCCGTGCGTGTGCGTGTGTGACTTTGGCTTCATGACATTGCCAGAGATCTGACTCCAGATCCCCCATTATGTCGAGATTCCGTCCCATGGTGCATTGCAACTGTCCAGGGTCCGGTGCCTGGGGGACAGCTGGGGAATGTTGGACCAACACGGGTCAACGGGATTGGCTGGGGAACGGTAGCCGGGGCGATGCAATTGGTCGACGGGTTGATTTTGTTTGGTTAATATGACGCTGATGTGAGCGGTCTAACCAGAGAGAGAGAGAGAGAGAGAGAGAGAGAGGGAGAGGGAGAGAGAGAGAGGGAGAGAGAGAGGGGGAAAGGGGACAGAGACAAAGAGAGAATAGACAGTGAATGCAGGGATCTCTCTGGGTGGCTCGCACTGGCTTTGATCACTCCATAGCCCTTGACAAGCTGACTGACTGCCTGCCACACACACACACACACACACACACACACACAGCTTATGCAGTATTGTTTGACTGCAGAAAACTATCTTGCTGTGTGTGTGTGCGTGTGCGTGCGTGCGTGGATAATCGTTCATGTGATCGTTTGAAAGGAAATCTTTGACTTTGTCTGGAGCTGTTTTGTATAACCCCCCCCCCCCCCTCTCCCCTCCCCCCGCTGATAGCATTAGCCTAGCGATAGGAGACACCGTCGCTATACTGTAACTCGCTCTTTTAACTCTTTCACTTCTGCTGGCCATTCACATGCACACATACGCAGCTTCCAGCTGACTTACCGTATGAAACCTGTGCTTGATCTTAATGGCAGAGCAGCACAGAGGTTTGCGTTTGGAAAACGACGGTGTGCTGTCAGTCGGCGGCGTTCGTGTCTGCAGCCGGAGGAGTAGAGAATGGAGGAGAGGAGAAAAGTGTCAGACCCTGTGCCCTTCCCCTTTGAGAGTTTCAAACCAAACACAAACATTTCCGTTGGGCTTTTGCAGGCACAAGAGTACAAATTGAGCAATATGCTTTTGACTGTAAGTGAAAATATAAATTTCACCATTCATACATGTCCCCCTCTATATTGACGCCCCCATCCCCCTTAATGCACTTCCATTTATCTTTGTCACGAGAGAAATGTGTTTCTTTGACCAGCTACATACCCTCCTCTGCATTACGCTTTGAGCTTCAGCCTTTCAACGTGACGTATAAACGTGGCCCTATGTTCAGCATCACCAAAACACTGTTTTTTTCCATTCTATTTTTAAAGAAAGTCAAGCTTGTATTTAGCTTTAGCGCTTAGAAAGAGCAGGAGTGCGTGTTTTCTTTTCCGAAGGCCCGGTGGAAAACTTTGCCACATCACTGACACATCTCCCGTCCCGCAGGGGAAACCCAGAGAGCCAGCCGGCGCACAGTACAGTACGAATGCCTGTTTGTTAAGGGGAAGAGAGTGTGTTTGTGTTCCAGGGAGATGAAGTAGGCTTGGTTTTTGCTAGGTGGATAGACAGAACCGGAGAAGACGAGCGGGGAAGAGGGAGGCTAAACGTTGTGAAACTGACTCCCTGCTTCTCCCGCTGTTAGCCCTAATTCCTCCTAAGGTTTCATATGAATCATATGAATTTTTCATGGTGTTCGAAACCTAACGCCGCAATCGGTGCTCTCATTTCTAGGCTTTTTGCTTCGGCTCAGAGTGTGTGTGTGCGGGTGTGTGTGCATGTGTACTGTATGTGTGTGTGTGTGTGTGTGTGCATGCACTCAGGCAGTTTGAGAGAATGTCGTTTGTTCACAATCAATGGCCTATATAGTTTCCATTAGTCCCACAGACACAGTTAATACACTGTAACAATAATTTGCCATGTAAAAAAAAAAATATATATATATACAGTATATACAGTATGTTAAACTATACTAGTATATCTAGTATTTTTTCTAACTGCATTTTAGTTTTTTTTTAATGTTTTTAAAGACATGCCATTAAAAGTTTAACTTTGATGTAGTTCCTCTGCATCTTATTTGAAGTGTATATGAATACATTATTTGAAAGAATTCTTTGATATTGTTTCATTAATGAGGTGACATTTCTGGAAGGTACCGGCACAATTCAACAGGGCCGTTTCCCTAATGAGCGACGCACACAATTCAACTGGGCTTGTGTCACTCTCTCAGTGAGCAGTTGGCTTCAGTGCCCAGACACCACCGGGTACTATGCCACTCTGTAATCTCCCGTTCTCCATCGCATCCTTGTCTCCCTTGTTGCCTCTCTCTCCCTCTCTCTCTCTCTCTCTCTCTCTCTCTCTCTCTCGGTCCCCTCCAGTTCTTTCAGTCTCTCACTTTTAACAGCCTCTACGTGGGAGTGTGCGTGTGCGTGTGCGTGTGCGTGAGAGGTGTGTGATAGAGACTGTTATGATAGAGATGGCTAACACATACATTAACTGCAGTGTGGGATTGCATTTATTCTGTAGCCATTCCTGTTATGCTGTCAAGAGCGACCTACAGTGAGGGCGGTCCCGTCCTGCATCTTACAGGTGCCCACTCCAACCACTCAACACTAACATTATAGCTGTTCTGCCCCAGCTGGTGACCGGTGGCCCACTGTGGTCAGTCCAGTCTGGTCACATGGGTGTGCCAACGCGCCACTGGTTATTTTACAGCTACACCGGTCTGTCTGTTGGACTGCCTGCTTGTCTGTCTGTCTGCCTGCTTGTCTGTCTGTCTGTCTTTCTTTCTGTCTGTCTGTCTGTCTGTATGTCGGCCTGACTGCTTGTCTGTCTGTCTGTCTGTCTGTCTGTCTTTTCATCCCTGGCCATATACTGCTGGTGTGAGTGTGTGTGCATGTGTGTGTGTGTGTGTGTGTGTGTGTGTGTGTGTGTGGTGCAGTACAGAAGTCAGGAAGGGGAGGAAGGAAACAAGGAAACAAGGAAGGAAGGAAGGAAGGAAGGAAGGAAGGCTAGTTGGGAAGGCAGTGAATGAGTGCCATGAGTTAGCCCCCACCAATCCACGGCAGCTGCTCTCCATTGAAGTCACTGGCTGTATCTCTTTGTGTTAAAACCCCTTGCCCCTACTCACAGAGGGCAGAGCAGGCTTTTCATGGTCCATATATTCTTTTTATTTGGCACCGTAAAACGTCCAGTAAATGGGCCAGGCTGGTTTATTTCCTTCAGCAACAACAGACAATCACGCACTGTACATTCCGAAGACAAGCGATTACTGTAGACAGAGTTGTACTTTTCTTTTACATTTTTTATGTGAAGGAACTGACTTTTTTCTCTCTCTGTCACTTCATCCCCTCCTCCAACATGATGCTCTTCTTGGAGTTATGCCAGAGACCCAATCTGCCCTCTTTCTTTCTGTCTCTCACCAAATGTTTTGCCTATGGCACTTATATTAGACTCAAGTCCCACATTATGGATTTAGCGAATCGTATGTGATACAATAACTACTAAATTCTGCTTGCAGAATTCTCTGTGTCAGTGTTGCTAGTGTTGCTAGTGTGATACTTGGTGAATACGCACTTCAAGGTGAGTCAGCGATGCTGGAGAAAATAATTTTAATATTTGACCTCTGGCTGGGAAAGTCTTGTGTGGTGCGGTCTGCACCACATTGTTTATGTTCTTATTTACAGAGCCAGGGGTGTGTAGAATCGCCAGATTATTTTCTTTCATAACAGGCAGCTGGCAGACAGCGAGGAGATATTTGCTGAATTTGATAAAAAGTGCATTAGCTTGCAATCTCTTACCCCACCTTTAACACACACCCGTGCATGCAACGTTTAAGGCGTAATTTGCTTAAGGGCACACAAACAGCAGATGGGAGCTTGGTATTTTCGGCTAAGCTTTGTCTGTGTGTGTGTGTGTGTGTGTGTGCATGCGTGCGCGTGTGTTTGAGTCCTATTTGTGTTGCCATGAATACGTAATTCAGCTGCCACGGAGGAAAGACGACACACACCACAACAGGGGTTACACGAGCCTGGGACCCCTGTCCTTTTCATTTACAGAGAAATGCTTATTATGTGTATTGTCCTCTTGAGACGGAGAGAGAGATTATGAACATGCAGGAGAGACAAGCAACTGGGAGACAGGGGTGCAGGGGTGGGGGGCCTCTGTGAAAAATGACAGTAAAAAAGACTGAAAAACAAAAAGACATTTTTGATATAGGAGAAGAGAAGAAGAGGAGAGAGAGGGAGTTTTCCAAACATATTGAATTACCAAAATTGTATTGCTATTACCACGTGTATTGCTACACAAAGGTGGTTAGGCGAGCATACTAAATGCTAAATACTAATACAATAAAAAAATGTAAACAGAGTAAACAAGTTAATGACATATGCTTATAATAAGTGATGGAATACATTAAATAATGAATGAAATACTGTTTCTTAATAATCTGGAGACCCCCACGGAGAATTTGTGCGACCAGTCAGCCCCTTATTTTGGAAACCACAGAGTTAGCGAGACACCGAAGGAGGAATGAAAGAAAACGAGGTGCCGGGGGGGAGCAGGGGAAGGCTTGAAGTCATGCTCCTTTTACAGTGCAGACAAAAGCAACTGTAAAGAAATATATATAAAAAACACAACCCTGGTTCAATGTGGAGGGAGGGATTTGGCCGTGGAGAGGAAGAGGAGAAGGAGAGATGCTGGGAAAAGCGCCTCGAGGATTCGACTTTGTCTCCTTTTTCATGTTGTCCCTCCTTTGTACATCCAACACTGAGTCCTCCTCTGTTTGTCCTCCTTCAGCTACCCAATAGTGTTGTGCTCCATCTCTCCGTGCTAAAACTGGCTGGTGATCTTGTGGGCCATCTGACGGAATATTCAAAAACCTGAAACCATAATTACTGTAATCACACACTGTAACTTTTTGCCTCCTGCTCACGCACGTACCCATACGTGCGCACGAGCATGCCCACAAGCACACGTGCACACACACAGGCACACACACACACACACACACACACATTGCTGTGCTTGTTGAAAGGCTACATTGTAGTGCTGTAGGATTTAGCACGTGTTGTAAAATAAAAAGGTTTTCGTCGCCGGCACTCCCACTGTGGACATGATGTCATTAACTGTATCCTGGGCAGGCTAAAGAAAAACAAGGACACACGCACCCACACACCTACGCCCACACACACGCGCACACACACACACACACACACACACACACACACACACACACACACACACACACAACAGACTTCAGAAAATGGACACAAACTCATACAAACTGTACTCAGGCAAAATAAATAATGTAATCTAGAGGCTGACACACATACGTGTAAGCAGTTTGCTGTGATTCATTTCTACACAGCATTCTAAGTGTTTAATGAATACGGCCAGCAGTTTGCTGAGAACGCACAACGGAGCCTCTGCCTTCTCTGTGCATGTGTGTGTGTGTGTGTGTGTGTGTGTGTGTGTGTGTGTGTGTGTGTGTGCGCGTGCAGATGACATATCACATTGTTATGTTCTAGAATTATCCATACGCACAGCATTTGCTCCCCCACAGGAGTGCAGGTATGAGGACACTGAAGGCAGCCTATATACTGTTGAGAGAGAGAGAGAGAGAGAGAGAGAGAGAGAGAGAGAGAGAGAGAGAGAGGGGAAGAGGGAGATAGAGAGGGAGATAGAGAGCAAGGGGGTTGGGGGGGGGGGGATGGGGGGGGGGCGAAGAGAAATGCAAGAAGAAACATAGAGTAATGACTGTGAGTTTTTGCCTCTGTACAACTTTTGTTGTGTTTGTGCAGGAGGGATGAGATCATGACGACAGAAATTAGAGAAACTAGTGATGATGATAGTCCCTAGCGTAAACCTAGCGACATACAGACATACTGGCGATGAGCGTAGAGGAGTTTGGTCATTTTTCACGATTGTCGTTCCATGGTGAGAGAGGCAGAAGAGAGCGTGAGGGAGACTTTGATGCTCTTTAATGGGACACCTGAAACAATGTCATCACATCTGCTGTGTGCTAAACATAAAACACCTTTCCCTTCAATGTCATAGGGTTCCCTCAGAAGCTCCGCCCCACACACTGGAAACGCATCGCCATGGCTGATATATTGTTGTGAGGTGCGGTCTGCACCACTTTGTTTGAGTTCCCATTTACAGAGCCACGGCTGGGTAGAAATACCATATTCTTTTTGTCAACATGCACACAGAATAGCTATAGCAGGCAGCTATAGCTATAGCTGAGCTATATCAGCTATATAAATTCGCTGAATTTGACAAACAGTCCATTAGCTTTCAATTGCTGACCATACCTTTAAAATAACTTGTGTATATATGTTCATAGGTATGTACAGTATTACTCCTAGACAAGCAGACAGGCATACAAAGACAGGTGTAGATGTAAAACAACTGATCAGTGGTGCGTTGGCACACAGAAGTACTTCAGAAAATCCTTCAGTCCTTCAAATTCAGGCCTTTTAGTCCATCCAGAAAGTTTGCCATTTTACTCAAGGATAAGTATCATGCACCTGCAGGTAAATTAATGAATTGTTCCTGTGAATTAGCTGTTGCTTTAATCTCGTTTACATATAGCCTGATGTGAACAGCTGCATTTCTTCAGCACTTTCTGTCCTCTGAGGCTACAAAGAGAAGATTGGACACTGCGTTCTCGCAGGCTATACTGCCGCGTTATTTTTGATCGGGTTATGTTTCACAGCTAATGTCTTATAACATTTGTTTTCCATGTGCTGTTGAGAAATTGCAATGCAGGGTTTTTTTCTGTAGGGAAATCAGAGCTTTGTATTCAGTGAAATGTGAAGTATGCAATAAGAATCGGAACCTGACCTATCATGTTTCCATTTATGTAATATTGGAACGTTATATATTTCTTGTTTTCATTTTCACCTTTGATTAAACAACCAAGGCATTGGCAGTATGCAATATAACATACAGTAGATCCCATGACACCATACACAAACTAGCCAGTCAATAGAATGTGCTTTACAAATAAAAATACGATATTTACTACTAGATTTAAAAAAACTAATTATTTTCCAATCATAACTGGGACAGGGTAATGTTTATACGCTGTAGACACTCATATTCAACTTTAGCTGTCTAGAGGCTTGTCCCAAAGATTTGTCCCAGACACTATTAACTTTGACCAGGTCTTTTTGAACTTGAATAATTGTTAATATTGACTGGCGTTTTACTTAATGAATATTGAACATTTAATACATTATATCATATTACGTTTGTTGTGAACAGTGTTGGGCAAGTTACTCAGGAATAGTAATAAGTTACTATTTACTTATTACTCCTTCAAAAAGCAATAATATTACTTTACTCATTACTGGATATAAATTATAGTTACATTACTAGTTACATTACATTATTTTCACAATCACTACCCTGTCTCGCCCTTCTGAAAAATTACAACCTGCGTAGTCAGCTCATTTTAGAATTGAATCCTTCTTATTGGAACAATATTTAACCTTAGGAGTCAACAATCAGCCAAAGTGAAAACATTGCAGCCTCTCAAACCAGATGATTGGACAGGTTGGTTAAATTAACCTACCCTAAGCTTGATAGCACCAGTCATTTCGTTCTTGTAATGCAGCACTGCAGCGGTTGCACTAGTTACTGGAAAAAGTACAGTAACTAGTTACTGCCCAACACTGGTTGTGAATGTCACACCCTCGATTGGTGTTGAGCCAATCATTTGTATAGTGTCTAGTAACAGAAGGGCCACTGGTCGATGTCGAAGGATGCACTGCACTGCAAAGTGTAAAGGAGACTTTAACATAAACCAGTCAATGGGTGATGGCGTTAATGCTGCTTTTGACTGACTCGTGATGGGTGAGCTTCTTGCTATTGAGTCAGTTATAATGGGCTTGCCGTGCTGAACTCAGTGACTCGGCAGTGCATCAGTAGACTGTAAAAGCAGCAGCACACTGACTTGTTCAGCACAGGTGCTTATGGCATGTTTCAACTTTGCTTTGCTTTTATTGATTCCCCCCTACACAGACTGTGTGCAGGTACGCGTGCGCGCGCACGTGCGTGTGTGTGTGTGTGCGTGCGTTTGTGTGTGTTACCTTGTTAGCTTTGGCCCTCTGTGTCCGCTGTTTCTCTACTGTCCTACATTTTTTATTGATATTTGTAAGAAAGACAACAAAAAAATTAACTTAATTAACAGTCACTCAGATTATATTATTTCTACATGGCTTTGAATTATTTAATTTCCACCAAAAACGATTGACAAAGGCATTTTGTGAAGGCCGGTACCATAGAGCCATTGAAATCTGCAAAATGTTGTCAGCAATCCCATCTTCAGAGCTATGGAATAATTTCATATTACTTCAGCATTCATCTACCGATATAAAAAGATTTTTATAAATGTTATTGTGTAGACTTGTTGGTGGAGAACGCAACCGGCATCCGTGACAACATTTTCTCACTATTTTGAGCTCTGTGCTTTACTAACACGTTTAATTCATTTAAGTCATGAATGCAAATCCATCAGATCACAGTTATTCAAAGCTCACCGCTTGCTCCATTGATCTCACCTGTGATTGAGCCTCAGTAGCTGTCAGACCTCACCTTGTCATCACATAGCACATACAGTGTATTCATTCAGATCGTGAGTGTTAGGCCAAATCAAAGCTGGGCCAGCTCTTGACACACTGTTCAAGACATAACAAGGCATCACCTCATTAACTGTGCTTCTGGGGGAGAGAATGCTGCTCCCCTGCTAGGATCTGATAGCTGATGAAATCTAGAGGTAATTTTAAGTGGAACTCACATGCACCCGCATACCTGAAAATACACCCACTCACGCAAAGGTTTCAATAATGGTCATATTGAAGCATTACCTAATCCTTACTGGGTTTAAATATCTCCTAAAAACCCACCTGTTCTCTTTGGCTTTCGGAAACCGACATTGATTTCATTGTTTTATTTGTATTTTATGTTGATTTTATTGTTTTATTTGGGTCTTATTTGTGCTGTACATTTTATGTTTTATATTCATTTTACTGTACAGCACTTTGTGACTACTGTTTGTATTTTTAAAGTGCTATATAAATAAATGTTGCTTGCTTGCTTACTGGAGTCTGTTGAGACTGTTTTCAGAGCATGTCAAATGATATGCTCTAAAAACATTTAGTTAAATCAAGGAGGTTGGTTTTGAACCGATAAGACACGGCTGCTAATAAAGGTGAAATCCTCAATTGTGCCCCTATGTTGATATAGCGCGTGCACCGCGTTGGTTTCTGTGTTGTCACCACAAGCCGCTCACCCTGAGGCGCAGCTGCTGTGGTAGCGGAGAAACGTTTTTCAGCACCCATCCTGGATCGCTGTCCGCTGACATGTGGCTACGTTTGCCTGCCAATATTTGGGAACACACGCTATTACTCAGGAACAAGTACCTCTGCTCTCCACCAGCAAACAGCGGGGCTTCTGCCCACAGGACAGCCTTTCCCTACCCAAAACACACACACACACACACACACACACACACACACACACACACACACACACACACACACTTGCACGCAAGCAAGCGATATAAAACTGACTGTATCAGTTAGTATCACACGCAACAATAGGACAAAGCGCTAT
>JAODUE010031577.1:0-21317 GCA_027564755.1 Amblyopsis hoosieri
TGTGCGTGTGTGTGTGTGTGTGATTGTGTGATTTCATGTTTGTGTGTGTGTATGTATGTTTTGATGTGCGTGTGTGTGTGTCATTTCGTGTTTGTGTGTGTGTGTGTGGATTTTTGTTATCTCTGTGTGCACGCGTGTGTGTGTCAGGTGAGGCAGACTCTTATGTAACTCAGTGATTTGGACACAGTTGGTCAGCAGCTTGTATCATGTGCGCTCTTTGAGTGCCTGCAGTCGGCACGACACAACCAACAAGACAGACCACAGGCTCCGAGGATTATGAGCTAATGGCTCAATCTAACAGGCAGGAACATTAGACGTCATGTCGCTTCGAACGGCTTAGGAGCTAATATTCCGTTGATGTGACCTTGGCTGTTGTACTTATGGTGCATGTGGGTGTGTCTGTGTGTGTGGTTTCACAATAGTGTGTTAAGGATGCCATGCGGAGGAGGCCATCCCTCATACCGTATCATTACAGTCGGGCATGAGGGAAATTCCTATCCATCCCACTAGGATTGTCTCTCTCTGCCTGGAATGCTGAAATGAGTCTTAGACATTCCACAAGAGCATTATGTTTTATGGAGCGATGAAGGAGGGGAAAACCTAGACACTCGTACGGCCCCAGAATCCCGCCGATGGCTCGTCTAACGGGTGCGTTCAAGAAAGGTGTTTAACTGTGTGGAATGTTCCCCATCTAATTGCTGCAGAGAACGTAATGTCTATGATTATGACCAGCCATTTATCACACCTAGGTGGATAACAACTGTGTGGCTGGACGTCTTGCTAATAGGTCTGGTATTTTCTAAATTTCAGTGGAGCTCTGAAGTTGTAATAACACTCAATTTTCTCGGGGCTCGATAACAGGAGAGAGTTTCAGAGGCTGAATTGTGTAAAATCACACATTGTACAGGCTGTTGATTTTCGGCTGAGTCACCCAGGGGGGGCTGTGCGTCTGTGACTACGCATCGCGCACCACAGCCCAACTGTGTCATTAGACAATGACCTTTCCCAGGTAGATCCATCACAGTGAGCTCCACCGGCCCACCAAGCCCAATGAAAGAAACAACCGTGTGTTTTGTTTTTTTTACAGAGAGGAACAGAGAGAGAGAGAGAGAACACTGTGGGCCTGTTACTTAGGCCTTTTGTTTGATACACACTCACACACATACAGGTTAATACGCCCATTGTAGGTCCCGGGGGCTGCGCCAGTTTAAGTCTCTCCCATGCAAGGTGGTAATTAGGCTGCGTGTGGCGGTCCCATTCCCCTAAGAGGGGACCGGGAAGGGAGGGGAGAGGGGGGTTAGAATGCCAACATTGTCTAACAATTACACCAGAGAAGAGATCTCCATCCCTGCTCATTGTTAAAGCAGGATGTAGGAGGGACTGAGGTGGTTTCTCCGGGCCAGCGAGGCTGCAACCTGATCCAGGGGCTTGCCTGGGTCACCCCTTCCCACCCCCTATCACCCAACCCCCCCTCCAGGGCCCTGGGCAAGCAGGGGAGGAGAGACAGAGGAACCCTCTGTGCCGGAGTGGAGAGTGAGACATTAAACAACAGCCGGTGCTCCTGGGAGGATTGTCCACCTGGTAGAGGAATGACACAGAAAGACACAGGATAAGTGGGCCTATATATATAAGTGTGCAGCATGGGAGAACGGGTGGAGGGTGTGAATGAATGGATGGGCGGATGAATAGATGGACAGATAAGCTCTTCTTATCGCTAAATGGTATTATGGTGAGCAGGTGGGAAATTCCTCATTTGATTTCCTGTTGCCTATTCTCTGAATGGACTATATCACGTGATGTTGGGTGCATAAGGCCTTTGTGTTATAGTAGATTGCGCTGCTGAAATATTATATCTTTATGTATCATTCACGTTTTGTTTTTATCAATGCATCTGCTTGACAAATTCATCTTCGGGCTTCAGGCCATAGTTTGGGATCATAGAGTGTGAACCTGCGTTCCACTTCATGTATCTAGATTTAATCAAGGACACTGGATTCAGTCCAGCCCACTTAGCTCTTACACAATGAGACATGCAATCCCTGAAGCTGTTTTTTACAGTGGTTTCACCGCTACCCCGCTGCCACTGTCAGCCACTGTCACCCACTCACTGACCACAATGACTTTGCTAAGCCCCCACTTAGTCTCTGATAGATGGCTTCTATTTAGGAAACAGCACTGGCCACAAACCGCCGAGAAAAACAAGCCCACTGACAGGTCTAAATAAAAAAGGTTTACAGGAAATATGGGAGAAACACCACACATAATGGGTTTCAATTGGGCCCGAGCCAGCCCAAGCTGAGCTCCGGTACATAGGTTATATTGTAGGCTGAAAACTATTTCAGTAACAGTTATGATATAACTATTTTCTCAGATGTATCAGTATTATAAATGTAATAATTGGGCTAGTATGTCTAAAATATCTGGATACAGACTCAGTTTTTGTCGTGGTTAAATTATAATGAGCGCATAAGCGGCAGGTGAGGCGATAACAAGGCTCTGTTAAAGACGGTGGAATGTTTCAAGTTCTGTTTGAGCGCAGGGCTACATGGCAGTGGGCCTACAAAACATGGAAGAGAGTTTACCTTTAACTTTGCTGCTGCTAGCTCCAGACAGCCTTCACACTCATTAAGAAGCTAAATTAAATGATATTCTGTCATTAATCATATCATTAATGCAGTGCAGGGATGGCGTTTTAATGAACCTCACATTGGGATAATTAAAGGAAAACTTAAAGTCCTACCAAGGAAGTCAGGACCTTTTGTTTTGTTGGTTCTCTGCAGAAAAAACTAAAGTGGACAGAGTGAGCAAATTTAATAGGAACTAACCAAGAAGGATGTTTCAGTAATTACTGAATAACCATTTATAGTCAAATATTGAACTTTGGTATTTTAATCAATATCGCAGTTGAATATTCTGATCAACACTAGCGGTACACACAAAAAGGCTGTTTTATGCCTCACCAAAGTTGAATAAGGCAAATATAAAGCTGTATGTTTGTTCTTAGAAAGTCCAGATTTCTCATTAGTTGGATAGGATAGCAGCAGTTGTATTTGAAAGACTAAATCCAAAATAAACCTCTAGACTGATTGACCCAATATTATCCAATAAACTATTATACTGTACCCCATACAAATGGGGAGAAGTTGTAGACTGACTACAAAAATATGATATTCCCATTATTTATTTACTATACTTTATGTGTGCTGTAGGGAAAATGTTGTGCTAATAAAATCACCATGGTTTTGTACTAGAAGGTTGGTTGTTTTTACAGAAACTTTATGGAGAAGATGGTTTTTGAAGGATTTACTCAAGGGGTAATTTGGTTTTGGGATCTATAACCTGCTGTTTTCCAACACACATTCTCACCTATTCAACTGCCAGTTTCCAGTAGTAAAATGCAGCTTTGAATTTGATCCCAAGAACCCAGTTTAAAACACCTTTAGTTTGTTTTTTCTAAGGCTAAAGATTTCTATACTTTTTATGACCGTAACCTGAATTGTATTTCAACTTGTTTTATGTTGTATATTTTACACATAAACCTCTTCACTGAAAAACAGATATAAGGAAATTATTTCTGCTCCTTGAGCACATTGCAATTTCTCCTCTCCCATTTGGCTGGGTTTGCAAGTTTGCTGAATACAAGGGTTGTTTCTCAGTAAGATGGAATAAGGCGATGCACATTGATTTAGTGTGCAGAACAGAAAAACTACTGAGATCCCTCTCAAAGCTAAGAGGCTGTAAACTGTTCAGCTTGTCCTCATCATGTGAGTAATATAGACCCTTGTGCTGTGCTGATCTTTTGGTGCAGCCATCGGCAAGTTGCTTTCTCTCGCTCTCCGTCTCACCAAATGTATGCGGCGACCGCAGATTCTCCAGTCCGGCTCGGAAGTTTTTAGCACCGCCCTATAAAACGACACCCGGCGTATAAAACGACCCCAGGCTTTTGAGAAGATTTTCCTGGGTTAAAAAGTCATCTTATACGCCGGAAAATACGGTATTCCTGCCAGCATGCATGTATTTGGTTAATTCTATACAGCAATAATTATGTTTGGTCAACATGCTATATATGAGCTGTTTCCACTTCTCTCTAGTTCTTATAGCATTCTAACAACATAGCACTGTCACTATACAATCACTGGACAATCACTGACACTCCTTGTCAGGAGTAGGAATTACCTGAGATTTACCTTTAGTGAATGTATGCGAATATTAGGAAAAACTACTTTTTCTATTAGCCTGGCAAAAGCATGCTGATATTGCAAGCTCCACTATTTGTTCGTGGAATAGGAAACTCCATTGTGAGTGAAGCTGTGCCAATAGGTATAAAATCACTAGAGGGTGATTGGACCACCTTATCAAATAATCATAACAACAAACGTTTGAGGGTGATTTTCAAGCACAGGTGCTTCCAAATGATTGGACAACATTAAACAAACCAGAAGAATACCCTCGTGGAGATGATTTTCATAATGTGATTGTTTTTATGTATTTATTTTTTCCACTACTGCATAAAATACAATACTCTGAAATGAAATGTAACAAACTAATATTACCACAATAGTGTGGTGTTTCCATACCCACCACATTTTGAAACATCCACACGCTCTGTTATCTACAATATTCACTTGACCTAAGAATGGCCTTGTTGTGTAGCAGTGAATGTTGTGTAGCGCTGAATGTTGTGTAGTGCTGAATGTTTGAAAGTTTGATGTTGATGCCGGAATATTCTGTTTGTTGAAGATAAACTGGTGCCTGTTGTGATTGGAAAAGAGATGGAAAATATACTGTATACAGATTGTTTCAGATCAAGTACAAAATCCACTGGTTAAAGACACTCGTTAGTACTTTTCTTTTCGCTTTATATTCAGAATAGGTGCAGGTAGTGCTCAGATTAAAAATGTTAATGCCTATAAGAAAAGCATTCATAATGGAAGAATCATATAAATAGAGCCAGTGTACATTTTTCCTTTTTATGTCTAAATATATTAAATGAAGAATTTGATTACATCCATGGTACTGCAGTCAGACAGAGATTAGAATGTGAAATATTCATGATTCCGCATCTAACATCACATCTGTTAGTAAAAGGCAAATCTGCCTCTAACCATAATCGGATTGAATTTAATCAAATGTGATTTACCCCTACATAAACATCTCAGTATAATATTAATGTCATTAATAAAAAATATTTAAAATTAATTTGCAGTTTTAATTAGAAACATGAACTCAATTGACATCACATATTATATTTCAAAGATAGAGGTACAAATCACATCCTCAACATTAATTGTGAACATGTATTATGGGAAGTTAATTTGATCACTGAGTTTAGCTTCCTGTAAGTAAACGATGTAGTGCCAAGACACAAATACGTTTTTTCTTACATACTTTTGCCTGTTAAGATAATTGTAGGATCCCAGCTAAACCCAGATATAGTAACTCCATCCTTTGTGTCATCTTCATAGTGATTCCAGGTCTTTTAACACATCTCTCTGCGGAGGGGTAGGCCCAAGGGAATGCAGCTGAATATGCCATGCCAGTCAATTAGGGTCAGGAAGAAAGCGTTTCAGAAAATAGCGCTAACGGTAATACAGAATAAAGTGGAGCAAAGCAAACGTTAGAACTAAGGTAGATTAAGGAAAACAGATGCACTGAAGGATTCATTGTGTACAGAAGAATGGAGGCCGCGATGAAAGCTTCCATATTTCACACCTTTAGGTTAACTTTTAGCCCAGTTTGCATTGCCAGCTGTCTCAGTATTTGCTTAGTGCTAGATTGGTGCAAGATTTCCTAATGTGTATTTTTAGACACCTCTGCAGGTGAGCTGACTTCTGGCTAGCTGAATAATGTACAACCAAGCAGGAGGGCAGACCAAATGTAGGCGACTCAACCCCATCGTATTATAGACAGACAGGAATTTAATCAATGTGGCTATATAGAATTAGGTGTTGACACTCATCTCATCCAAACCTAATATCTTTGATGATTAGGTTACTCTCTCTGGCTATCGGTAATCTCCAGCGAGTCAAGCACATTTTCCAAGCGTTATTAGCAAATAACTCTCACCTCGTGGCAGTTTCTCATACTGAAAAAAACTGGGGCCAGAATGCAACTTGTGTAACATCGATGTGAAATTCAATTGCAGCAGCTACCTGGAGCTGACTGTTCGATCACTCCCTGATACCAACCCTGTTGATGTGGGGAAGAACCACATGTGTATAAGAAGAAAGGGAAACGCGCCGACATATACAGTATATAAGCAAACACACCGTCTTTCTCTCTCACAGCACATGAGCACATACTGCTGTTGGCTTTTTACGCTGTTTCTACAAGCACACAGACACCCCTTGACAGTCTTTGATGACACCACTGATACTTCTGGGTATCTGGCAGATGACAGACACCATTCACCTGTCTGAAAAGCCCAGCATCCCCTTAAATCCCTCCATCATTCCATGCATCTGTCATCTTGACGGGTTATGTGCATTATCGACAACGTGCACTGTCTGCCGGCATCACACACTACCTTACATGAACACATTCAAACCTTATTGCGCCGTTCTCTACAATGGAGATTTTGGTTAGAATCTGTGCAGAGCACGTAACCAAGTGATCTGCCAAGTTTGTTATTGCAAGCTCCATAGTTTTTAGTGCTTGGCTTTGTTTGTATGGAAGCACTCAGTCAATTGTCAATAAATGGGATTAGCAGGCAATCAGATCACCTACAACCAATCAAAAAAACAACCACATGATAGTGATTTTCAAAATACCTGAACTTTTTGTTGTTGGTAAACTAAATTACCTTTTTCACAGAAGCTTTATTTATCTGTATTTTTAGCACATTTGCACAGCTAAATCATGGCCACTAGGTGGCAGTAGAAACAGTAGAATCATACAGTGTTTTTCATGGGTTACATGCTTATTTCACCTTGAAAAAAATTGTGTTTGGGGGAGGGTATTAAATAGAGTGCAACTTAAGTCCGGTGATAGAGAGACTTTTTTTTTTACCAAACCAGGTTGCCGCACGCACAGCATTATGTCACTTGCTCTGTGCTGTTGGTTTATCTCTGGGACTCTGGACATGCAGGCGGAGGTCGGTTGTTAGCAAAGTGCAAACGGCATGCAGTTGTGTGTGTGTGTGTGTGCATGCGTGTGTTTCTGTATATGTGCCCGCGTGCGTGCGCGTCCTGTGTGTTTGCAGTTTCCATTCCTCTGGGCTACTACCTTCAAAACACACCCCCCCAGACACTCACACGGTGCCCGCAATATGGGACCTCAGAGATGTCCAAGACCGTGCCAAACAGACACAATGACGCATGTGGTGGGGGAAGATGAAATCTGCTGTGGATTACCAATAGATGATGGATATCTCTCTCTCTCTCTCTCTCACACGCCAAGCCCAGGTTAATAGAAGTGTGTGACTGCATAGCTCAGAGGAGTTAGTTAGTTTGTGTGTGTGTGTGTATGTTTGTGTGTGTGCGTGCCTCTCTTTTCTGCTTTCTAAAAGAAGTCACTGCCTTCTCTTGATAGTGCTAAATGCAGTCTTCCATTAGCATGGAACTTAGATATGAGGGTAGCTAGACAGCCTATGCTACTGCATGCTAATACCGCTTCAAGATGAATATATGAATGGTGTGTCTAGCCATGCACGCACACACACACACCACAAATCTTTCTCAATCTCTCTGTACAGCTGTAGTATGATCCTATGAGGAAGAGTTCAACATCTTGACCCATCAGCAATCTCATACACATGTGTGAGCACAAGCACTCTGCTTAAGTGTCAAGTTCATTTTTACATAAGGGGTTGTGTGTGTGTGTGTGTGTGTGTGTGTGCTTGCAAGCCGGCTTTTTCCCACAACTACAATTGCAAAGAGCTTCCTCCCAAACAGGAAATTTCATGTTAGGTCACGGTGGCCATGGCAACTAAAGTCGTGATTTCTGCCAACTGGTTTTATGCAGAAATAAAGGTAGCCAGGAAAATAAATCTTGATGCTATAGCTTAGTGAAGACGTTCAGTGATTCTCCAGAGAGAAACATAGTTTGCCCTAGCACCAGTCTATTGTAGTTTCCTTTTTAAAAGGAATAGTAAACGATAACGAGCTAATACACTTTTTGTCAAATTCACCAAATATCTCTGCGCAGTCCGCTAGTTTACCGTTCTCTGTGCGTGACAAATCATTGTACTTCATTGTACTTCTACACAGCACTGTGAATAGGAACGCAGTGGTGCAGACCACTCACAACAGCGAGATCTTAGCCTTCGCAATACATTTCCAATGTGTAGCTTCCGAGGGAAGATGTGTTCTTGTTTTGATTTGAGTTTGAATTTAGCAAGCGTTTTTGAGAATGACTTACCTTGACCTATGACCTTTAGCTGACGTGGTCAGCTTGTCCCAGTTTGTTTGCTTATATTTTACAAGGCTGCCATTCAGCTCTGCTGATAGTAACACAGAAGAGGGGGTCCATATGCTGTGTTTCTATCAGCTGTTGTTCTATCTATTAGCCCAGTGACAGTGTATTCATATATTTGGTAGCTGATCAATGGTTGATTGTATATTTTTGTGTATGTACAGAAATCACAAAGAATATTAAAACACATTGAATGTATTGTTATTATACAATACATACAATTTATACCTATGATTTCATTAATGAGACGTCATAATTATACATTTCAGTTGACTATACATTCACATGAATGAAAACCAATCATGCTTACATTTCCATTGAAGGAAAGCATTTCAAATCATGTTGTGCTGGTTGGTGTGCATTTGTAATGCTATTATCCGGACTCCATGAGCTCTCTGCATAAGGGCCCATTTAAAAGGTAAAGAAGTGGGTCCATTAGACGCACTGTAACACAAGGCAGCGGTACAACCTTTAATCCCATCCGTCCATTAGTTCTCTGTTAGTCTCAGGGAAGCTGAATGGATCATAATAGCAGCAAAGGATACATAAAAAGACTACATTCCTGGCAGGCAGCGTGTGTGTGTGTGTGTGTGTGTGTGTGTGTGTGTATCAAGCTTAGCTGACTACCAGCATGACTGCAAGCATGGCACTGGTTACTGTAATGTTTGTTTTTTTTTAGAGAGAGAGAGAGAGATAGAGAGAGAGAATACACATAGTGTAGTAATATTTTATTATTTTGATGATTGGAATGTGTGTTGAATTGGTGTACAGTATGTACAGTATGCATTGTGTGTGTGTGTGTGTGTGTGGGATGGGGGGGGGGCGATGGGGGTATAGAGAGAGCTTTCTTCTTGCTGACTCAGACTCCTCGGCCTAGTCAGCAGACAACCATGTCTCCTGTGCCTGAGTGTGTGTGCGCGTGTGTGTGTGTGTGTGTCACAGGATAGAGTCAGCCTGGCAGTAGCATTTTTCAGACAGGCGTAGCGCATTAATAAACGTCTAATTGACACTGCAGACTGATCCTACTGAACATGTCTCATAACATATTAAATGTTTCTCAAATCCTAATATGAACACAGTGATGTTGGCTCACAACAGAAAGCTAACAACGACAAGAAAACTCTGGACTATTGTGCTGTTTTTCTCTAAAGTCAAGTCAGATGTATTTCAGCCATGCACATTAATGTGTTCATACCATCTAGTGCATCCATTTATTTACAGTTGTAAAATCACATACAGTGCAAAACGTGCTTTAATTAGTTAGTAATGCATTACTTGTTTATATTGCACATTAAGAAAGCACAAATCAAATCAAATGAAACCTTAACTTCATAATGTATTTTCTTTCAGACAGACACGTGAGCAGGAAACTCCTCCAGACTTTTTCTACTTTTCTGACTTTGAGAGGCACAATGCAGAAATTGCTGCCTTTCACCTGGACAGGTATGCAGGTATCTTTATTTTCCAACAAATGTCTCAATTCTAGCCCCATCTTAAAGTAGATAAAATATGTTTAAGAGCTTTAAAGCCACAGTACACACACGTTTTTTTTATTTATATTTATATACAGATAATTACCTAACAGTAAACATTGGGATCAGCTATCACTATCACAATGCTGAATGTGTTTGTTGCATTTAATTGGAAGGAGTCTTAAGTCTAAGTCTTGCATGTAGCATGTTGCTTTCAACATGCACACTTGTTTGTGCACACAACATTTTATACTGTAATTATGGAGAATTTGATAACTGAAATCAGCATCACCTGGCCTGTACACAGGCAACCACAAGCTCTCACACACACATCACACACAAGGCGACTGTAAGTAGTATGCATCTGCATGTGGGTTGGTGCATGCAGTAATAGCGGAAACCACAGGCTTGCCACAGGCATGCCACAGGGGTGGCACTGCCAGCCAGCATATTGTTTTGGTAGGGAGGTGGCCATGCCCACTCCTAGTAAGTTTGTTTTTAGACTGTGTGCATCGTGCAGGGCTGCCTATGAATCATGGTCTGGTGGCCTGATCACACAGAAAGCCGCCTGAACCCTTGCTTGTCTCCAAGGAGGGTTGAGGATGTTTTGCGGCCTGATTTATATTCTCGCAACCTATTTTCTCTCGCTTTGTTTTGACAGTCAACACAATCTGTGAACTGTGTTTTTAAAGGTGATGTATAGATAAAGGTTATTTTTACTATCATGAAATACTGGGCTGTGTTCTGTCATGACATTTTCAGGCTATGCAGACCTTTGTTTGATCCTGTGGAATGTTCCAAAACATAATTAGGTTAGTAGGGAAGAAGAAGTCATATATCTTGCCAGTAGTGTCCTCCATACAAGCAGAGGTCCCTGCTAGTGAGAAATGTCACAATCTTTACTGAACTCTGTGTATGTACTGCTGTGCATGCGTGTGCCCACAGCAGTCACGCACATATGCATGCACGCACACACACACATCCACAGATGCTCCTTTGTCAGCGAGGCCCAACATGACGGTGCAGTTTGCAGCTACTGAATGCTTTCCTCTGTAGGCTAGGTTTACACCGCCTGTCTGCCAGCCTGTAGCCTGTGTCTGCTGCACACTCTCAGCAGCTTCACAGTAGAGTTAGCAGGCCAGTGAAGTATAATAAAATAAAATTAAAATAAATAAATATATGAATTTATTTATTAAATTTTTGTTTTGCCTTGTGCGGGGTTCAGTTTTGCACTATAGTGGCAGAAAATGTAGGCCTACAGTAGCATATGACAATACCCACTATTTCCACTAGAGGGCAGGGTTTCTTCAGTTATCCTGTTAGTGATGCATATTGACAGGGACAAGATAAAGAGACAAATTAACAATGGGAAGGGAAAAAACGGTGATATAAGTGATATGGAGGAAATACTTAAGCCAATGTAAGAGGATCATAACTCAGGGGAAATCTATATAAACTCCCTCTTCCTATCTCTCTTTTCTTTCAAGGATTCTTGATTTCCGGAGAGTGCCTCCGGTGGCAGGGAGGCTTGTCAACATGACAAGGGAAATCAGGGATGTGACTCAGGATAAAAAGCTCTGGAGAACATTCTTTATCTCACCAGGTAAAAAATGATCAAACCTACCTGGCTGTATTATTCATAAAACATAATATATTGTACTGTTTGTTTTAGATGTAAAGGGTAGTTAGTTGGCTGTTATGTGCTAACATGGAACAACAGACAGGAGATCAATCACAGGCTTCAACTTATGGTTATGGTTGGTTTGTGAGTGACATATTTTTCCGGAAACTGTTGACTGTGTATTAACAGCTCTTCAGGTCTTGAAAGTTACATGGTTAGACTAGGTATTTTTTATCATGCCAAGAGCCAGATTCGCCACTAGGTGGAACCAACTCTATGTACAAATACAGAAAAAGCAGTTGGAAGGGTGAAATTTAACCACAGCCCATATTAACAATAAAATGCACTCACTAAATTGTTTTTTCTGAAATTCTTTATTTGAACATTCCAGATTCTATTAGAATGTAAAACATTTTTTTTTTCTCGACATAACATGTTAACATCAGCAACAAAACTTTACACACTGTACATTTGATAGATTATGTTGCTGTTTAAACAGTGTGAGATATTTTATCCAACTTAGAGAACGTTCTTGAAGCCTCTAATGTTTTTAACGGGCTCCCCTCTCTCCCCAGCCAATAACATATGTTTCTATGGTGAGTGTTCCTACTACTGCTCTACTGAGCATGCTCTGTGTGGTAAACCGGATCAGATTGAAGGTTCACTGGCTGCCTTCCTGCCAGACCTGGCCTTGGCCAAACGCAAGACCTGGAGGAACCCGTGGAGGCGCTCCTACCACAAACGCAAGAAAGCTGAGTAAGGACCAAATATTGACATATTAACTGTATGTCCTATTTGAAGTAAAACCCATAAGATGTCTAAGATAATACAACATTGCAGGAGGGCCTTTTTTTCACCTCAAAACAGGATTAATGGTATTAACTTTTAATGTCTATTAACTTAAAATATTACTTAAATTACTTCCCTGTAACTAGGTATTTGAAAATGTCAATGCCAAAACCAAATATTAACACCATAACTTATTTTGCAATGTTGTTATGTCTGTCTCATAACAATACTCCATCATGTTTGATCGGTACGGTCAGATGGGAGGTAGACCAAGACTACTGCGATGAGGTGAAGCAGACACCTCCATATGACCATGGCACTCGCCTTCTGGACATCATGGATATGACCATCTTTGACTTCCTAATGGGTGAGAAAGGACACATCAGCAATGTTCCACATGTAGTAGGAGCTTTATAATATAGTCACTCATATACAACAGGCAGAAGGAAGATAAGTAGGAAGAAACCACACTTCTGACCAGTATTCATCCTCACTCATGCAGGTAATATGGACCGCCATCACTATGAGACCTTTGAAAAATTTGGTAATGAAACTTTCATCATCCATTTGGACAACGGAAGAGGGTAAGGACATACTGTCTGCCCTTTTGTATACATATTGAATGCATCTGGGCTTACCTCAGATCCCTATAATACCAGATTTAAGTGTCTAGATATAACTATATTTTTCATGTGTCTCTGGTTAGAGATAAACACTTCCATATCATTTTGAAAAGAAGGAAATCATACTGTATATCACAACTTCAAATTAATCATATTGTTCAAATGGACAATGCTGTTTTAGTAAAAGATTGCTGGTGGCTGGAGCATGTACAGTCAAGAAGTTTAAAAGTTAAGCTTTATTTAGGTGTTAGCATTTGAAAGAATCGTATCCCGTCTTCTAGGTTTGGAAAACACTCCCACGATGAGCTGTCAATCCTGGTGCCTCTCAGCCAATGCTGCAGGTTAGACTTAATAGACTTAATGTGTGTGTACTTCTCCTTTTGAACCTAAACCTTCCTGATCACAGTGATTTCAGAGAAACAAATACTACAAAACACAATACATGTCTTAATCATTCTCTTCAGTAATATCCTCATAAGATGCAACACATCCTGCTTCGTCAAACATCTCTGGAACGTTGTGGTCCAGCTATAGTACACGTAACCTAGATCAACATATATAACAGCTAGCTTTAAGGCTTGCTGATGCCCCAGTCTTATTGAAAAATGCTTCAAAATAAAAGTATTTGCTTATTAGGACTGTGATGTATACTTTTGAAAAAATTATTATTTTAAGTACTAAATTACCAAAAAGGCAGTCAGAACAAGTAATAAAATGACCACGTATTGAACAAAGGTACAGTAGAAATGAGCTTAATAAATGTGGTTTGTTGCCAAACTAAGTGTAGAAGGCAGTAATTTTCTTTGTCTCTGTCATGACCAGGGTAAGAAAATCCACGTACCTTCGTCTCCAGCTGTTGGCCAAGGAGGAGTACCAGTTAAGCTCCTTGATGGAGGAATCTCTGCTCGGCGACCGCTTATCCCCAGTTCTCATCCACCACCACCTCCAGGCCATGGACCGTAGGCTCCGGATAGTACTACAGGTCCTGGCTGGCTGTACAGACAAAGAAGGCTATGCCAATGTGGTGGAGGAGGATGTGGCTGGAGACATGACCAAGCAAAAGAGCCCAGGATACAGGTAGTGAGGTCCAGATAGCCAGCAGGATGGATAGGACCAGTCTGAACCATCTGATCCCATCTTTTAGTAATAGGTGGACAAAGGACTATAGTTGTGGCTGTCTGGCTGTAATGAAGCCAGAACACCACCTCTGAAATCATGCTGAATTCAGTGAATTCTGAGATTTGACATCAGTAACTCTGGAACCTTTGTTTTCTTATGGAAGAAGTGTCCAGAGATAGAAATGTGTTTTAAAAGAGGCTTTGTACTTGATACATATGCATTTTATAATTTAGCACAAACGATTTAAGTACCACATGGTGCACTCTGTGTTTTAGGAGTTTTCTGTTAAAGCTATCGCTTGAGGTAAACAATCTTACCCTGGTTTTATGATAACATGAATGGATACTGAGAAAATGTCTGAACAAGAATTGAGAACATCATGTTCAACTAGTTTTATTTTAAATCGTTTTGGTACTAAAATATGTGTAATATGTACTAATGTACATATTTTTTGTTAATTACCATTAGAACATTGATTTAGTAACCCCCCCCCACACAGTTTAATTATTGAAACATCCAGTTCATCAAACAGCCAAGATACGTTTCTAAATGTGAATGGGAGGGTGATAAGACATATTTAGAGCAAATTAAACATGACCTAGATTTGTCTGCTTCCCACGCAAGTTTACAGCATGACTGTAAACTATAGAAAACTCTAGAAGGTTTCCCCCCCTTTGGAGAGGCCTAAGCTTACCTCTGGTGGTGGTGTGCATAAACCCACCTCTATACAGTATATTCCTTTACAGCCACATGGGTCACACATTCTAGGATTTACAGTATATCTCTTTGCTCCATGTGGAAGTGTTCAGTCAACTGTGTGAAATCACAAACTGTAGCTATAATGGGTATCATCATTTATGGTAATCATGGTTGACAATGTAGTTGTTTTTACTTCACAAACATTTTCATTCTGAAGTCACCATACAAACCAGCTTACTGTAAAATGCATTGGTTTTCAAAATGATTGAGTATCCATTAAAAGCAGCTTGATTAAATTATGATAAAACATATCTAAACATATGAGAAGACCGAATTCAAAGGTGTTGTGAGCTTACTGAGTAAAAAGCAATCATTTCATATGAAAAGTATTTCTTAAAGAAACAGACCTGTGAAACTGTGAAACCCAACGCACACCTTAGGCGCCGTGGCTCGTCATATGACGCGTCGTCATGATGCGCCAACGGGGAATATTACACAGCGCGGGTCACGAGAGCAAATGCCGATAGCCTCTATTGTAGCTGTCTATTTTTTATTTCTACCTTGCTAATTTAATTATCTGAGCAGCTTGAGATTGTTTTGATAGCAGCAGATCAACAACATAGTTGGGAGCTAGGCTATCATAAGCATTTGTTAGCGTATAGCATAACGAGGAACGGAGCAGTCGTGCTACAACGGAAGCAGAGAAAAGAGGTGCTACGGGAGCTGGGACATACCAAACTGCATATTCTCTCGTGTTCTCAGGCATGTCGATGCGGGGGAATAGAGCACTGGCATATTCTCCAGCTGGACGGCGCCGGTGTGCGGGTTGTACATAAAAAACAATTGGGGCGCCTGTCTTGACGTGCATTGTACGCCGCTGGTGTGAGTTGGGCTTTACTGTGATTTTGGGTTTTATATACAGTCAAATGAAATTGCACTCGTGGTGATGATGTTTTGAGTTTTTCATTAAGAGTTGTGACATTTTACCACGTGTGAAGATAGTACTAAAATGAAAAAAAGCGGTTTATTTTAGTAAGACAAAAGAGATGTTACAATAACATTGCAGCATATATAATGGTGACCAGTCAATAGAGCTGTACAGTAAGTTACATAAATCTCACTCTCCAACACCTCATGGACGCTCTGGTGAGGCACGCTAGACCCCATTGGTTTTTATTTTAGCATGTCTTGTTAAGTGTCCGCTCTCTACATGTGGAAGCCGGGTTCGCGTCCCGGGTGGGACGGAACTGGTTTCACATAGTCAAATTCTAAGGTTTTATTGTTCTCAAAAAAGGGAAGGTTTAAATACTGTGTGGGGCTTTACAAAAAACTTCAGCTTTTAGCAGTGCTAATGCCTACTGCAAGTAAAAGACCTAGAGTATACAGTATACATAACTGGATTGTGTCATTGCTTGCTCTCCTTGATCAATTTGTATTTTGTATTTTCTAATTCAATACATTTAGAAGAAGGCAAACAAAGATTAAATACCTTCCTCCACACAGGTAATACACAATATATTCTCATAGTTTCACAAGGGGAGGATTTTGTTGCCTTTTTTATGTTTTCGCCTGGCCCAAACTGACAGATCACCTATACAGAACCCACTCTAATACACAATACATGGATCTAAGTGATATCGTGCCATTGGGGGCAAAAATTATCAATATAAATAATTCCAGTTATTTAAATGCAAACATTATGTGTGTGTATACTGTTCTGTTTTCTTTTGTGCATATATTATTTGTGAGTCACAAATACATTTCAAATTCATATTCATATAGCTTCACTGAAGACCCGGTTGCCACCGCGACCCTTATGGAGAAGTGGTTAAGATAATGGATGGATGGATGGAAAAACAGAGTTTACAGTTTGACAAATACTGGTTTTGGTTCAAATTTTTTGATTCCAAATGGTTTGGGAAAGATTTATGGCTTTGGCTTTGTGTCATCATCAACAACATCATATTTGATGATTTTACAATGTCCAATTCAGTCTAAACAGCAATAGCGCCACACAAATCATACCATGCATTCTAAAAAGCCCCCGTCTGTTTGATTTAAACATAACTAAGGAGAATCAACTTGATGATTCATCTGGGTACTATTTAACATCATGGTTAGACATTAAGAATAGCAACATTTGACATCTGTGCGTTTTCTGATACCTACTGAGCCATGTGTATTGGTTAACTCTATGTTGTGATATGACAAAAATACTTGAATGTTTAGGGGTTACCAATATGACCAGGCTTCATAGCTACAACTACATATAAAGTGAGTGTGTTAACTCCATAGGATTGATGAGGGATTGATAAAGGGGTTTACCCACCCCATTATCTGGGATTGCCTTGAGCGATGTACTTTGACTTTCATGTGCTAGGTGTAAATACATTGAACATTTAAAAGGCTGCACTGTGCAGCAAGATGATTCTGTTTTCTGCTGTTGAATTGTTACTGTGAAGATGTTTACTAAATGATACTGTGTGCAATAAAACAAAAAAGTACAAGATTTGTGTAAATGAGTGAGTAATAAAGTAGAGCAATAATGTTTTGAGTAGTAATTGCAGCACCCAAGAATTGAGGGCACTTAAGACCTTAAGACCACAGCTCTCTGCTGCAGCTTCAGCAATGGAAGCTTTGAACATTTCTCACTCAGGTTCAATGTCTCCAACCTCCACATGGATGCCAGAGAAGCTCCGTTGGAGCTTGTGGGCGGGGTAGTGGCCTCTTCCTGACATTCAGCCTAGGGTGCTCTGGTACCACGTACACTTATGAGCACCTTTATGTTCGAATATGGTGTTTGAGACAGTCCATGATAGGCACAGAAGTCTAACATTAAACACTCGCTCAGGTTTTTTATCAAAGAGGCTGTTCCTCACAATCACTCCTCTCCAGATATTTCCATCATTGCCCACGTGCACGTTAAAGTCCCCCAGCAGAACTATGGAGTCCCCTACTGGAGCCATTATACAGGACTCTATTCGGGGTCTCCAGGAAGACCGAATACTCCGAACTGCTGTTTGGTGCATATGCACTGATACCAAAGGAGACGGGAAGCGTGGCCCTCTCATCTACCTGGGTAAACTCCAATGTAACGGCGCTCAGCCGGACACTTGTGAGTCACTCACGACCCCCACTTTAGTGGCTTTGGTGCCGGAATTAATGTTCCCATTAATTTCTCCAAATGGGCTGTCTTGTCTTTGTGTATATAAACCCTCGTGTTTCTTTTGTATTTGTTGGTTATTGAATGTGTCTGTGTCGCCTATCCCGTTGTTCCGTAAGTGCCTTTGTCTTTGATCATGTTTGCCCAGTCGTATTTTGGTTTTCTGCCTCTCCTGAAGCATCACAGAATAACCAACAGACCACAGCAATGGAGGCCGACCGGAGTTTCCTCCTGGCGGGCTCTCGCCTTGCCGTATTCCGTGGCCGCCGAGGAGGTCACACGAAGAGGAAAAACTGCTTTGGTTACACCCAGCCGCCTCCGTCGTCGCTCCCGCGGTTCTCCACCTCCCAGAAACCTGGAGACTCTTCTCCCTAGCATGGTGGGTAATGCAGACATGGCTAGGGCAATGTTGGCTGAGATGGAGGTATTGAAGCCTGTTTTTACAAGGCTACACTGTTCTCTTTTGGAAGACTCCATAACCTCCCAGCCTGCACTGAGCGACCTGCCAGGCATGGCTGGGACACTGGCCAAGCCGGAGAGGCCTGTCCAAGCCTGTTTTTGTTTCACCCTAGCCCGCTGGTTTTGATTCGGCTCTCGAACCGCTTAGTTTATGGGCTCTCTCTCGCACCATTTAGTTTATCGGCTCTCTTTCGCACCGCTTAGCTTAGTTTATCGGCTCTCGCACCAGATTTTGTTTCAGATGGGCGCCAGTTGGGCTTCCCATGCCGCAGCAGCTCCAGCCTGTCCCTGCTTCTGCTGGACTTCTGCCGCAGCAGCATTCCCTGGTCCTGGATCCGGACCCGCCTCCTGCTCCACCGCTGGCGCCTCCTATCCGGTCCCCTGAGCCAGCTGCACCTCCCTTCCTGCTCCGCCTCCCATCCAACTGGCTCCGCCTACTCCGGCAACTCGATCTCCAGCGTCTGCTCCGCCTCTGGCTCACAAACTGGTTCTGCACCTGAGCCGGACTCCCAACCAGTCTCTTCTGTCGGTCCGGCCTTGTCTTTATTCTTCTGTCCTCGTTTACATCCCTGGTCTCGTCCTTGTAGCTCTGTCTTTTATCCGTGGTCCTCGTCCCTTGTTCTCTGCTTGTAATAGTTCCTTTGCCTTGGCCTCATCTTGTTACTCTGTATTGCCTGTTTGTCTCTGTCTTGTTCGCAAGCACAATGTTGGTATAATTTACAGATAGTCTGAATATTAAATGTTTTGATATAACATGAAGAACCTTAACAAAGACTACAATTTCACACTACTCCTGAGATTCGCTAGACATTTCCTGGTTGTTCATACTGTAGATGGTGGGGGTACTAATCTGGCCTTGATCTTGAAACACATGGCATTGAATGAAGTCAAGCATATAATGAATCAAGCCAAAAGGAATTTATTAAAGTAACCCAATTTTATCAAATAAAGTGAACATTTCAATTAAAATACTTATAACTTATAAATTCATTTTTAGGCTGAAAAAGTGCAATTGCAACATCAATGTCTAGTTTGTTCTATTTGTCTCTTGGCCGTGTGCATGGGATTATAAAACACATTGTTGGCCCATACTCACAGCTTCCATTGTATGTAGAGTTTAAAGTTTCTTTCTTATTTGAACTGCTCCCTATGACAATAAAACATGATATGTCTTCATGTCATTCTCTTAGAGGAAATGAAATTCAATAAATCCCAAACGGAACACTTCCTCCTGTCTCAAACATATCAGTAACACGTGGTCTGGCTTATCATTAAATGTACAATTGTTTTCTTGTCTTATCTTTCATTTGCACGCATCTAGGCTTGAACTTGAACTTGTAGTATTCATAATATAAGTTGTCATAAAATCTTTGCCAAGTATCCTAGAACATTTTACATGTAACACTCGTTCTAATTGAAAAAGGCTTCAAAATAAAAAGGCTGTGTTAATTAGGACATCATTTATGTACGCTGTAATGTTTACAGTTGTACGTCAAAGACCAGTTCTTAGAGACCTGGTTATATCCATGGCTATAGCCTTAAAAGAGTATCAATAGCCTTTCCAGGTATACTAATTTACACTTATTGCATAATGAGCGGTGGTCCCTCAAAGGTATTCGCAATTAGGGTTATTAGACATTTTTTTAATTGCATGTCAGGCCTGCTGTACCACAGGAAAACAATGGTTTTGCTGTCAACGAGTTTCTAGCGACACATATCTGTGTGATTGGGGCCTACAACTGAACAATGAGCAAGGCTTTTCCCTGGTTTTTGTGTTTCTTGTCATCTGACATGCACTCGCTGCCTTCAACGTTTTACAGTTGCATGCAAACCATAGCCAACCCAGTATCATGGCAGTTTGTGTAATAGTCCCGAAATGTATCTATTGATTTGTGTACCATCACACAAATTTTCCACTGTTTTCGTGTCACTCAGCACGATTTTAAAACAAATGCATTTCAATTGGTAGTATCTTACCTTTTTTTTTCGTGCCACTCCGCGCGACTTTTGAACTAGCATTTAAATAGGTTGCATCTTTTTTCATGCCTCCTAAATAGTTGATGCAAATAACAGTGAGTAGATTTTTCAAGTAATCAACTGTTGGGGTATAAATTCCATTGAACAAACCAACCAATGAAAACTCAAAATGCACTGTTCCAAAATATTATGCACAGCAGAGTATCAAAACATTTTATAGGTTGTAAAGAACTGAAAATGGTCACTTGTTGAATTTGCAAGCTATTTCAATCAAACACATCTTAACAGGGCAAGTAACATAAGACCCCTTCTTTGATATCGCCTTCACAAGTCTTGCATCCATTGAACTTGTGAGTTTATGGAGAGTTTCTGCATCCATTTCTTTGCAGGATGTCAGAATATCCTCCCAGAGCTGCTGTTTTGAAGCGAACTGCCTCCCACCCTCAAAGAGCTTTTGCTTGAGAATGCTCCAAAGGTTCTCAATAGGGTTGAGGTCCGAGGAAGATGGGGGCCACACTGTCACATCTAAGGGGGCATCGCCCCCTCAGATGAACTACTGCCCTCCCTGAAGATTATGGTAGTAGTAGTAGGCTATTTCTTGGTAATACCAAGCATAGGATAATATGTGCTACAGTAAAACACATGTGCCACTGCCCATAGCTTCGGTGTAATCTAGACAGCCCTCCATCTCTTCGGAATGTTTAGTAGGCCTGGGCCTATTTCACCAGCTTTAGTGTAGGCCAACTACCTTTTAGTCGTTTTGTAAAAAACTTGTGACTTCTGGTGCTCAAGCCCTGCATCGGTTTACAAATGTGGTTCTTATTCAGTTAGGTTAAAACCTGTTATTAACGAGTGCCCCCGCGCGCGGGGGCGCACCCCCCACCCCCCCATTCGAAAGAGAATTTCTTTTTATATATAAATGTCTAACAGTATTACTATACACGTCTGGATAGCCATGCCTCTCGCCTAGCAATGTAATCTAA
>JAODUE010031609.1:0-21309 GCA_027564755.1 Amblyopsis hoosieri
CAAACTCACCATGGATGTTTAAAAATAACCCCCTGCTGACATCCACCACCCCCCCCCCCTCACGCCGCGCATCCGCCGCCCACCCCCCCCCCCCCCCCCCCCCCCTTCCCCCCAGTGAGCATTGAGCGTTTGTCCCGAGAGCGCGAGGCGGTACTGCTGCTACACGGCCAGGACGTCCCGTGAGTTATCATCATTCTAACTAGTTCAACTAGTTAACTTCAAGTTAAGTGATAACTACCAACTGTATCTCGGGTGTGCGTGCCGTGCACACACACAGGCTGGGACTGTGTCTGGGGCTCTGTGGGTCTGGATGGGCTCTCCCTTTCCGTCGTAAATTGTGGTCGGTCTGGGACGCGGAGCTGAGCCGGGCTGGGCTGGGCAGAGACCGCTGTTCGATCCACTCCCCACACAACAACATGACAACATGAAACTTCTCCTTGTACTGGCACTGTGGCGGGTCTGTCCCGCGTTCGGGGGGAACGGTAAGTTAAAGCAACATAATAAAGTTCATACTAAGTTAACGAGGAATATCCTAATAAAAGACGGACCGCTGAGTCTATGACTATGTAATACTATGGTAAGATTACTGTTATATCCGTTGTGTTTCTTGCTGTGCTCGGTCTGTATATCAAGCGCATTTTTCAGTGAAAAAAAGCAGAATAATTGATGGAGCACTGCTTGTTAGTAAGGACTATAATTCCTAACCCCTAGGGTGTGTTTGCGACTTGCAAATTGCTCTGCACACAGGAAATATATCCCCCGACCCTGCTGACAGTGTTAGTGCCTTGCTCTACACAGGGAATAGAACCTCTAACCGTGGCTGTGTTAGTGCCTTGCTCTACTACACAGTAGGGCTGTGCACACAAACATTTTAAGCGTTATTTCAAGTTTGGCTTTTTACAAAAACAATATATTTGAGGAAGAATTGTTACTTTGCACATTACATTTAGTTAGTAAACTTATGTTGTCTTGTGTTCTGAAAGGCAGGCACATGCTCACTTTTGCCCATTATAGGGTGAAAGTGAAATATCAACATTATGATAATTAAAAGTATTAAGATACATTTCACAGTTGAAGTTGTTTTCACTGTTCATTTGTTTCACTGTTTAGGTGCAGTAAATAATGGTGACTTTCACATTTTTTTGAGAGGGAGTAGAACCTCTATTGCTGACAGCTTCAGTCTGTACATGATTGAGGATGTCATGGCAGTAAGCTTGATGATGTCACTTGGAAGAACCAATAGGAGGGGATTGCTGATGACATCACAATTGCTGGGAAATGAGATCAGACAGTGTTACAATTAGGCCTACATCATTTTAAATCCTGTTGTAATCGCACCAAAAATGTACTTCAAGAATAGGGCATGGACACGCTTCATTGGTGATCGTTTACAGTCCTTGCATCCTAGTGGGAGTAGACCTCAGGTTCATTTGAAAACTATTGGAGCAGCCTTTAACCAATCATTTGTATCGTTTCATCTAGCTCTACCGCCATTTAGAAACAAAACGATTGGCTTTCGCGTCATTGCACGTAGCCAACTGGTCCGCCAGTGGCTGTACGAACGCTAAAACAAACCGGGTTTCCATCCAGACTATAATCTTAATGATAATTGAGCAGAGATAAATAATTGGGTGGAGCCAGGCTACTGTTATTTTAGCCTAGCAAGGCACTTTTATCCAAAGCGACTTATAATATGTACATTAGTCAATAGCTGAATAGGTTGTGTATCACAAGACAACAACATTCTGTATAATGAATGATGACATCAGCGTTTCATCAGGGATGATGATGGGACGCTGGGATAGTGTGTCTGCACAACTTTATGTTTCTACAATAAATTAATACTGTAGCTCTACCCTTTCCAACACACATTACATATTAACATTCCGTTTAGTTCTTAAGTCATTAAAATAATAAATAAACAGCTAAATGCTTAATGTTTGAGAAGGTCTTAACATATAGCTAGAGAGAGGAGGAAAGTTAATGGTAGGTAGCTTGTTAAAGGTATAGTCATTTATTCTGGATTAAGATGGTTGATTATTGAACTCGAGCAAAACAATTTCACCTCTCCCTTAAGTGCCATAGAGTGGTCCCCTCACATATTGGCAGCGCCTTGCGAAGCCTGGGATATTGTTGTGTGGTGCGGTCTGCACCACTATGTTTATGTTTCTATTTACGGAGCCAGGGCTGTGTGGAAACCCATTCTATTCTCAGCGCGCACGGACCGCGATGAGATATTGGCGGGAAGTGACAAATAGTGTCTCATCTTATAACTGCTGACTATACCTTTTAACGGGAGAGGTAGACAGGTCAGAGACAGAAGGATGAACCTTCAAGCATCTTGCATAAGATGGGCGCTGGCTCTGCTGTCCTGACTGCTTCAGACTTCTTCTGCAGATCTGTCCACCCAACATCCTGTACCCCCCCTCCCCCCTCCTTTCTGACCTATCCCAGGTGTGCTTTTCAGCAAGAGCCCGTCCAACCTGACCGTCTCCCAGGGCAACCAGGCTCGGCTAGTCTGCGCCGTGGCGGGGCTGGTTGAGCCTGAGATCCACTGGAGGAAGGACGGACAGCAGCTCTACAGCACCGACCAGATGTTCATTAACCTGGGAGACAACCATTGGGAGACATACCACAAGTACACTGCTGCTCTATAGCATGCTATGATGCTAGCACGCATGCTATGATTCTAGCATGTATAATAAGGCACTGCTGCAGTATAAATACTAGCATGTATACACTACATATGGACACACTACCACTGTCTACAGTACTACTGCAGTATAAATACTAACATATACACTACATATGTCTTGAGATTATGCATCACTACATTTTACTACTAGTAATTCTAGGTTTTACACAGGTTGACATGTTCAGAAAGTTCCACATTCATGCGTGTGTGTGTGCGTGTGTGTGTGTGTGTGCGTGTGCGTGTGTGCGTGTGCGTGTGTGTGTGTGTGTGTGTGTGTGTGCGTGCAGCGTGAGGTCTGTGCAGCAGCAGGATGCAGGCTGCTATTGGTGTGAGGTGGAGCTCCATGGTCAGGTGACCTCCTCACAGCCTGCATGGATCACTGTGGAGGGTGAGGTAGCTCTCTCTCTCTCTCTCTCTCTCTCCCTCTCTCTCCCTCTCTCCCCCTCTCTCTCTCATGTGCAGTACAGCTCACTCTTCCTGCTCCTCGTCTCCTGCAGGGGTTCCCCACTTCCTCAAGGAGCCAGGGGACATCTCCGTGTTCCCATGGGAACCGTTTAACCTCACCTGCTGGGCCGTGGGGCCCCCCGACCCGGTGGAGGTCGTCTGGTGGGTGGGTGGGGCCCAGGAGCAGCCACGCCCCTCCCCCTCCCTGCTGCAGGTGGCAGGTACAAATCCACAGGAAGTGATGTCACATGTGATTTGTGTGCGTGCGCTTGTGTGTGTGTGTGTGTGTGTGTGTGTGTGTGTGTGTGTGTGTGTGTGTGTGTGTGTGAGAGATTACATTCCAATGTGACCAGAATGAGTCACACATCTCAAAGAAGGGATTATAGTTTTACTGCTTTATAACACACACACACTAAAAACAATAAAAAACCATAATGCATGTTTCCGTAGCATTGTAACATTTTAAGCTAACACTGCAGGCTCGTTCTAAGTTATCTCTCTCTCCTTCTCCCTCCCTCCCTCCCCCACTGCAGGTGTGAACAACAGTGTAAAGTTCTACTGTGAGGCTAAGAATGCCCGTGGGATCTCAGTATCACGTACAGGAGCCGTGCACATCAAAGGTCAGCCTGTCTTAGCCTGTATATCAAGCTGCTCGGTTACATAGTCACTCAACAAACAATCAAGGTCTTTTAATTAACCCTGGTGGCTAGTTATGTTGGCTAGCTAACCGTGGTGGCTAACGGTGTTAGCTAGCTAACCAGTTTAGCTAACCGTGGTGGCTAACGGCGTTAGCTAGCTAACCAGTTTAGCTAACCGTGGTGGGTAACCCAGCGGTACCACTGCCTTTCAGTGCTCCCAGCCGCTCCAGTCGGGCTGCAGGTGCTGTGGGGGGGCGAAAACAATGTCACGTTGGCATGGCAACCGGGATTCACCGGGCACTCTGAGCTGTCGACGTGCACTGTGCAGGTGTGCACACACACACACACACACACACACACACACACACGCGCGCGTGTATAATACATGTGTTACATGAACACCGTGTAAACCTCCTCCTCCTCCTCCAGATGTTGGGCTCCTCCGGTCAGGTGCAGACCAGGGTGGCGGTGCCCCCGTTCCACCTGGTCATGTCCAGGCTCAGGAGCTTCTGCAACTACTCCTGCCGCGTCTCCTGCTCCAACGAGGTGGGCGCCTCCCCTTTCTCCCCCTGGCTCTACTTCCAGACCCCCGAAGGAGGTAAGGCACTCCTCTATATATATACCACACGTCCAGGCCCCTTAGATCCTCCAACCAGTTTCTTTGATCTATTCCGCAGTCGCGTTTGAGAACTAACGGGGATTGTGCTTTTTCTGTTGTGGCCCCGAGATCACATTGATATTAACGTTAACGTTTTATTTGATCTCAGCCCCTCCCCTCCCCTCACTCAAAATTGTGCAGTGGGTGGAGTCAGGCTTAGAGCTGTGGGGGTGGGGCTACATGTTAACGATAACGAAGAGTAATTCTGGGTCATTAATGCGTCCATCAGCATCACACGGTCCTGCAGGCTCTTAGGGGTGACCTCACATGTCAAGCACAATGACTGTGTGTGTGTGTGTGTGTGTGTGTGTGTGTGTGTGCACTGGCAGCAGGCCTGTGGATTTCAGTCTGTTGGTACAAACGGCCTTTGTCTTGCAGACTCAATCCATGTTAATAAGATGCAACAACATTGTAGCTCTGTAGCGCCACCTGGTTTTTAGTCATATATTCTATCATCAGATAGTCTATAACGAGCTTCAGTTTAATTTCACCGTGAGAATCAGTCTGGAATGGAATTAATCATTTTGAATGTGTCTGAGTAGCAACTGAACTTTCCAATCAGCGTCGTGTTTACAGCTATATGGGCGTGGTTTAGGTGTGCTGACAGTGAAAATGACCAGATGGTTTATCCAATCAACTGCAAAGTGTTTTTTTGAAAGTACAGCCATTCACAAACAGTTTCAATGTACGGCTCCCCAGGTGGACGTGTGACAACAATTCCTCTGGCATGTCAGGTTAGTCTATAACAGCGGTTTTCAAACTGTGGGTTGGGACCCACAGGTGGGTCACTGAGCGGTGGACCAGATGATTGGACAGGTTGGTTCAATTAGCCTACCCTAAGTTTGCTAGGACCAGAGATCTTGTTCTTGTAACACAGTAATGCAGCATTACTTAGTTAATTAGATTAGTAATTGTAATATTATCAATCAATTTGTGTTCTAATTCAGGCGCATAACAAGACGGCACTTCCACATTTTGGGGCTTTGCTTCAATCGCGTGCGCATTCAACGTGCAGAGGTCCGGGCGGCAAGCAGACCAGCGCAGAAGTATAACATGCTCACGAGGGCGTAAGGTACGCCGTAGGCTACGCGTAGGTGCGACGCAGAAACATAAATGGGCCTTAAGATATGAATATCTACTGAAACACAGCGTAATAAGCTTTCCGTTAAAGGCTCAATTGTTGTGAAAATCAAATGATTATGAATTATGAACACAAATCCTGCACATCACTTCAGAAGTGGCTGTCCTCTTTCATTAGGTAGTCTTTATAAGCTCGAGGTATGCTACTGTCAGATAGGCAAAGTGGTACTTTATACCGACTGTGTCTTGCTGATGCTGCCGGGTGAGTAGGGGAGGCTGGGCATAAAATATATGCACATGTATGACTATAGTAGCCTAATGTATTAATTACTGCTGCCGTTTTAGTAGTCTTACATTTTATTTTTTAGAAATTGAAATGGTTTAGGCTAATGTTTATAAAAAGGTTAATTGCCGCACGCGTCCTCCCCATCCCCGGCCTTCCGACGATGTCATTGTCCATCACGATGTTTCACCGTAGACATCGTCCGACCCTACTGTACGTATGAATCCTACCGGCTACTGTACCACTGAAAATGAATGGAAAGGTGACTTATTGGCCGAAGCGACTCATGTTTCCTAATATCCATAACGATGTATAAATATCCATGCCATACCATAATAACCCAAAATGACATTTACTGTAAACCGTGTGTGTGTGTGTGTGTGTGTGTGTGTGTGTGTGTGTGCGTGCACAGTGCCCCTGGCGGCACCCAGGAACCTGACCTTTGACCTCAGCGAGCAGCAGATGACACTGAGGTGGGCGGGGCCGACGGAGGCGGAGCTACAGGGCAGGCTGTTGGCCTATAAGGTGCAGTGGAGCACGGGCAGCGAGACACAGGTGAGGGCACGCATCCCATAATGCTTTGCTGTGGCCCACTGGCCACCTAGGACAGTGGTTCTCAAAGAGGGGGTTGGGACCCCCCGGGGGGTCGCGAGGGACGGCAGTGGGGGAGATGACTTTCAGAAATAAAATAACATTTTACAATTATTTGAAATAGAATATTATAGCCATAATTGTTAGTAGTACAGTTTATACATTACTTGATTATGTATTCTGCTACGAGCCTTTTAAATAAAATACTGTCAAATAATATTATGGCTGTTAGCGGGGGTCGCAAGTCTCTGGCACTGTTTTTTAGGGGGTCGGGGACTAAATGTTTGGGAACCCTGCCCTGATCTAGGAGACTGTCTCTAGTCTCAGCCTCATCCCTTCATCAGCACTAGTATGTAACCTAGGAGACTGTCTCTAGTCTCAGCCTCTTCATCAGCACTACGACACATACGCATTGTCTCTCCACCAGGAGGCGCTGTTGTATAAGGAGAGCCTGGCTCGTCTGTCAGGAGGATCCCGGTTCTTCAACGCCACCTTCCAGGTGGCAGCCTGCACTGTGATTGGCTGCGGGCCCTGGAGTGTCCCGGTGCTTGTGATGCCTACCGCAGGTGTGTGTGTGAGTGTTGTCATTGTGTGTGTGTGTGTTGTCATGCCTGATCCATGATTCAGTGGGTCTGCGTTGTTACTGTCATTAACGTGCTCCCTATTTATAGTTGCGTTAGAATTGTTTCCTGAACCCCACTATACGGAAATGTATAGTGGGGCTTCACAGCAAATCTGTAAGTTACACCAACATTGACCATGGAAACCTCAGGAAAGTCCCCTAGTCGAGTTGGTGGGCTGAAGTTGTAGTCTCGGTTAATGTTCAATGCATATAGAAAACAGTATTTCCAGCTAATATTAGTTACACCAACAGTGACCATGGGACACTAATAGAAAATAGAATAGAATAGAATAGCATCTCGAATAGCATCTCGACTAAGGGACTTCCCTTGACTAAAAGTCCCTTAGTCAAGTTGCTAAGTGTGGTCTCGGACTCTCTGCTAATGTTCAGTGCACACAAAACATTTCTTTCAAGCGGATCTCATAATTACACCAAGGTGGTCAAAGGGAAATAGACTGTGTGGAGGCTACGGGGCCGTGTTATAAAATAATGATTGCTGCTAAAGCACTCTGGCACACGGGCTCGCTCCCTTTTCTCCATCCAACCAATCATCGCTTGCACTGCTGTTGCCGAACGCGCTTTTAGATTTTGGAGCTGGTGCCCGCGGCATACGCAGCCTGGCTCTACGGGCCTGTGTGCGGCTCTGTGAGGCTCTGTGCGGGGTCCGTGGGCCCTACGCAGCCGCGTTTGACACTGAAGTATAAATGAGGCTTTAGGAAAGGGTGGGGGGTGTACGAATGGTGATAACTTTGTGTGTGTTTGATTTGTTCACCTCTACGTCCCGGGGGCAGCAGTGCTGGTGCAGGAGGGGCGGAGCCACACCTGGATGGGCGTGGCCCTGGGTCTGCTTGGCGCTGGCGTGGTGGGCGTGGTCTTCGCCCTGCTGGCCGCGCGCCGCAGCAAGGAGACGCAGTTCGGGTGCGTTGGATCTGTTTGACACTTGACACCTGTATCCGGAGCACCCACTGGATAGGTCATAGGTCAAACTGCAGGCTGATGTCATACTGTCAGAATAATGACATCAGCCTGTCACAGGGCTAACTTACTGAAACATTTCATATATACTTCTATGAACCTACATATACATCTATGAGCCTATATATACTTCTATGAGCTTATACGACTTATATGAGCCTATACAGTATGTTTCTATATACTTATATGAGCTTATACGACTTATATGAGCCTATACAGTATGTTTCTATATACTTATATGAGCTTATACAGTATGTTTCTATATACTTATATGAGCTTATACGACTTATATGAGCCTATACAGTATGTTTCTATATACTTCTATGAGCCTATACGATTTATATGAGCCTATACAGTATGTTTCTATATACTTCTTTGAGCCTATATATAACTTATATGAGCCTATACAGTATGTTTCTATATAGTTATATGAGCCTATACGACTTATATGAGCCTATACAGTAGGTTTCTATATACTTATATGAGCCTATACGACTTATATGAGCCTATACAGTATGTTTCTATATACTTATATGAGCTTATACGACTTATATGAGCCTATACAGTATGTTTCTATATACTTATATGAGCTTATACAGTATGTTTCTATATACTTATATGAGCTTATACGACTTATATGAGCCTATACAGTATGTTTCTATATACTTCTTTGAGCCTATATATAACTTATATGAACCTATACAGTATGTTTCTATATACTTATATGAGCCTATAAAGTGTGTTTCTATATACTTCTCTGAGCATATATATACTTATATGAGCTGTCAGATGACCTTAGTGTTCTGGGGGGTATGTAGTTGACCATTGCTTGGGCGATATAGTTTGGTTTGTGTCTATTGGCCTGGGGGTTGAAGGTTCTAGGTTCGAACCCCGGTGTTGACATACTGAGGGGGCAATACCGTAAAGTGCTTTGGATCAAATCGCTATATAAATGCAGTCCATTTACCATTGGATCGTTTCACATTCAGTTCTTATTTCTTAAAGAACTGAATGTGTGTTAACACCTGGCTGCAACTAAATCTCCCGTAGTGGGATAATACAAGTTGACTTGGCTTCTAAGAACAGATCCTATCAGAGCAGGAACCAGGATGGTGTGTTTGTAAAGCATTATTAGCTGTGATGTAAACCTGTGTTTATCACTGGACAGTTCTCACACAGCCTGATGAATGCGATCGTTATAGTGCATGTGTCTGTGTGTGTGTGCGTGCGTGTAGCGCTGTGTTTCAGACTCCTGGCCAGAGGGTTTCCTTCATGGCGGCTCGCTCGTTCAACAGGAGCTGCCCTGAGCCACAGGACTCATCCTGTATGTCACAAGTCATCATGTGGTTCAAACAGACCAGGAAAACCCCACCTGCTAAGGTTGTTTTCGTGTGTGTGTGTGTGTGTGTGTGTGTGTGTGCGCGTGTGCGTGTGTGTGTGTGTGTCTCCCTCTAGTTGACAGTCTAGACATTAACGACGAGCTGAAGACCAAACTGCAGGATGTCCTGATCCCAGAGAGACAGCTGACACTGGGGCACATGCTAGGGAAAGGTCTCTCTCTCTCTCTCTCTCTCTCTCACTCTCTCTCTCTCTCTCACACAGAGTACTAAACAGCAGGTCTGATTGGCTCAGATCAGTTATATAGTACGGTGTTTTATTATGAGATATAAAACTGCATTGTGTGTGTGTGTTCAGGGGAGTTTGGCTCGGTGCGTGAGGCGTTCCTGAAGACAGACTCATCCCTCCAGAAGGTGGCAGTAAAGGTCATGAAATGTTAGTCACTCGTGTGTCTTCCTGTTTGTCAGCATGCCTGCACATCGCGTGTCTCCTGTGCCCAGAACAACGGAGAACCCTGTCTAGTGTAACATGTCAGGGTTGATTGTCTGAGAATGGAGGCTCCATGTCAGGTTCACAATAATGGGAACAAGCAGAGTGGTCCGAGCCTGTAAGCCTTGCTTTGTAACATGATGCCCCTGTAGTTCTTGGGTTTCTGGTGGAGCAGGTTTTGTGCACTATTACACTACCGTAAAGGCCAGGGTGGAAAGTAATAGGTATAGGCAGCTTTTGCAAGCTAATTGTAAGCTAAAACACTTCACCAAATATCTTCTCTCATTTTGTTACTATTTTTGTGTGTGTTGAAAAGATAAATCAATACTTACAGCCCTGGTTCCATAGATATGAATACAAACAAAATGGCGAACACCGCTCACATCAACAAAGCCGTAGTACTACGCTTTGCTTCACAATGGAGGTTCGATGTGTGGAGCGGCGCCTGGGAGGTCCGCACAGGGATGTTGTTTTGATTTGAGCTCAAAGTTAGCAAGTGTTCTTGAGAATGACTGACCCTGCCGTGCAGGGGTTCCCAAACATTTCGTCTTGCGACCCCCAAAATAACAGAGACTCACGCCCATAGCTAGAGGTGAATTGATTCCTTGTTTACATTCCAGGCTCTGGTTGCCTAGGTATCCCTCTCATATATTTCCCACCCAAAATGTTTCAGTCAATCTGTCAGTCAAGGATATCCTCAGCTTCTATTGGTACCAGTCACCTCAAATCGAATAGTTTAACCCGCCCACTTCGCGTCGCCAACCTTTATTTTGCTTGTTGTCACTTTAAGTCGCTGAATGTCATTGGCGTTCCAATGGCTGGTCTCTTGCAGTGTGTCCGGGGCCTCGGAGCGTCCTGTAGCAAAGATGTCTGACTCCTACCTGCTCCTCAAAGGTGGAATCAGTCATTTTGGAAGAAGCTTATTGATCACTTGAAACTCCTCTCCCTTCAGTGCTCTAGGGTGCTTCCTCAGAAGCAACGACCCCAACGTTCATGATGCATTTCCAAGGCTAGTATAGTGTGGTGCGGTCTACACAACTTTGTATGTGTTCCCTTGTAAATAACCAGGGCTGTGCAGTATTGGAATATTCTTTCACAGCGTGCAGAGCTCATTTGTGAGCTTAGAAGGGCATCCTTGCCATCTACAGCTGCAATGCAGGTGCACCCATGTCATTTCAATGGTATGACGGAATTTACATCATGTGCAGAATCGCACGGGAAGTATACATTTAAATATTTTGTTTTTGTTTTGTTTGTGTGTTAAAGGCAGGGTTACTCTTCCTCGAGAACGCTTGCTAACTTCAAGTTCAAAACAAACGCCACCCTTACACATTGAAACACATTGCGAAGCCTAGTGCACTGTTGTGAGCGATGTTCGCCACTTTGTTTGTCTTCCTATATACAGAGCCAGGGCTGTGTAGAAGTACCGGATAATTTTTTCAAGATGGCGAAATACGATTAGAAATTTAGTGAATTTTACAGTATACCTTCAAGTCTAATACGTCTACTACACATCTGCAACATGGAGCATGCTCTGTGTGGGCCCATGTGGAGGGCCTACACGTCATCTGTGTTCTGCCACCACCACACAGAGATGGTTGCGTTGACAGACCCAGAAAGTGAAGTTGGAACACAAGCGCCCGTCTGCATTGTAGCAGGCTATACGTTCAGTGCTAGGTGAGCTGATAGTAACAGTAGGTGTGTGTGCGTGTGTGCGTGCGTGTTTGTGTGCCTCCCCCAGCGGACATGGCCTCCTCCCTGGACATGGAGCAGTGCCTGAAGGAGGCCGCCTACATGAAGGACTTCAGCCACCCCAACGTCATCGCTCTGATCGGTAGGTCCCGCCCCCTCCTCCCCCCTCAGCCCATTGGCCCCGCGCTGTGACTGACGGGCCCTGTCGTCCAACAGGGGTGAGCCTGCACCGGCGGGCGGGGGGCCGTCTGCCCGTTCCCATGGTGATCCTGCCCTTCATGAAGCACGGGGACCTGCACACCTTCCTGCTGATGTCACGCCTGGGGGAGGAGCCGTTTGTACGACGCGCACACACACACACACACACACACACACACACACACACGCACATACATACACATGCAATGAAAAGGTTATTTGTCACTGAATAAATAATATTTTCCAAAAATTTATTTATTAAATATATATTTTAAAATAATTATTAAATTAATAATTGTAAATATTTCAAATAAAATAAAAAGTGTCACATGTTCAGATGAGGGGTTTTCATCTGAAAAACCTGCATACATAAAACACACACACACACAAACCAAACACCAGATTCTTACCCCCAAACCTCCCCAGGAGCTGTCTCTCCAGACTCTGGTGGGCTTCATGGTGGACATCTCCAGAGGAATGGACTATCTGAGCAGGAGGAACATGATCCACCGGGACCTGGCCGCTCGCAACTGCATGTCCGTCTGCCTTACTGTCTTACTGTCTGTGTGTCTGTCTGCTTGTGTAGCTCTGGTTAAAGCTCTGTGTTGTGTGGCTGTGTAGATTTGGCACACAGGCTGTATGCGTGTGTGTGCGCGCATGTATAAGAGTTCAGATGCAAAACCCTCTTCCATCAAGCACATTTTTTTTATTTGCAATATTTAAATGATTAATGTAATAAATCTAAATATAACTTTTTGTGTGCCTGCGTGCGCAGGTTGCACGAGGACCTGTCTGTGTGTGTTGCAGACTTCGGACTGTCTAAGAAGATCTACAGCGGGGACTATTATCGCCAAGGCTCCGCCTCCAAGCTGCCCGTCAAGTGGATCGCCCTGGAGAGTCTGGCCGACAACGTTTACACCACGCAGAGTGATGTGGTGCGCTGCGCGCACGCACGCACACAGACACACACACACACACACACACAGACATGCTCGCACACACAACACACAGATATACACACATGTGCATACACAAATACACACACTCACACACACGGACAAGCATACACATAAATCTACACGTAGGTACACACACACATGCCCGCACCAACAACACACACACACACACATGCACACACACTTACACACACACAGACACACACATACACGCACACACACTTACACACACACAGACACACACACACACACACATATATACACATGCTCGCACAGAAAACACACACACACACACAAATGTAAATACTAGATACCCGATACCGAGACAGATACCTGGAGTACCGGTCCGAGGTACCGATTAGATTCCAGTTTTAAAGTTAAGTTGTATTCCTCACTGTGACTGAGGAAGAGACTGGGAATCATGTGTTGTGTGAGGAACCATCAGGCTTGAACGTTGCTTTCCTAACTTTATACAACATAATGTTGTAACATGGGCTATATATAAATATAAGGAAATATTCCAATGTTGTCATTGATGTATGCATTAGTTTGAGTGGTATGGTTTAAGTTAAGTTGCAAAGTAAATGACAGCCTATCTCTATTTTAGCAGATGCATGGTAGAAACCTGCTGCCGATAGTGTGGCCTGGGAAGGTTAGACATGGCTGATGCTTGACAGTAGACCTACAGTACGTGTGTAAATTAATTTACTTGGATCAGCCCCATGGATCGGTCCAATTGTCACCGATACCGATCCAGCTATATAAGTCGGTATCGGACTGATTTCCAATCTCAGTATTGTATCCCATCCCTAGAAAATACACACCTGTCTGCCTGTGTACTGTCTGTCTTCCTGTCTGTCTTACTGCCTGTCTTATTGTCTGAAGCCCTTTTCACACATGCTGTATAACCCTGCATTTTCCAGGGACCGTTCCTGCATAGGGTAATGTGTGAACAGGATCAGGGGTCGATAAACCTGTTGATCTGCTCCCCCATGTCCCACATCGCGACCTAGTTAACATTCCATGGAAAATGCCGGTATGGCTGAGATGTGAACGAAAGCAAAACCAATGCAGGCACAAGAACGTAATTATGATTAAAGAAGTGTTCACGTGGAGTGAGCAAGCCAATCACAAGACTGTATTTAGCAGGTACAATTACATATTTCACATGCCTTTAACATTAGCCTACAACTTTACACTCAAGCAAACCAATCACAAGACTGTATTTAGCAGTTACAATTACATATTTCACATGCCTTTAACATTAGACTACAACTTTACACTCGAGCAAACCAATCGCAAGACTGTATTTAGCAGTTACAATTACATATTTCACATGCCTTTAACATTAGCCTACAACTTTACACTCATCTTGAGTTCAATAGATTTACTGGTTTTGCCAGGCAGTGAAGAAATACTATCAACAACGATCTCTTTCGTTCACACCGTCTGTTTCTCGTTAACAATATTGCTGTAATTTATAGATTTGCTCTAAATATTTTATTTATTAATATTATTATGCTTGGTTAGAACACAGAGCTAAAACTTTATACTAGCTATAGTAAGCTATAGTAAATTAATATATACTGTAACAGATAGCCTCCAGCTGACAACAGCATAGGAGGTGTATGTGCTGCATATATTTTACGTGGAAACGCAAATTGCCCGAAGCAAACTCAAAGTACGCTGTACACTGGTCTCCTGAAAACGTTTATTCGTTTCTGATGCTTCGCAGCATTAGCTACCGCCCTCTGCTGGACTGTCCAGGCTATTGTACTATGCCGGTATTAACCACGTCATGTAAACATGCGCAAGAGGTAAATGTCCCTGGATGGAGCTGCATATCTGAATATAGAAAATCACTGCACGGTCGTGCAGGTAATTTACCAGGAACAATGTGTGAAAAGGGCTTTACTGTCTGACTGCCTGCCTGCCTGCCTTAATGCATGTCTGTCTTAATGCCCATCTTACTGTCTACTGCCTGCATGTCTATTGCAGTATTGCGCGTCAACGCCAAGGTTGAGAACGCGATTCCATTTCTTGAGCATCAAAACCATGAACACGCATTGGATATCTGGGGATTTCTGCTCATGCTTGCTCACATGCACACACACAAATACGCAGTACGCACGCACATGCACACACAAATACACATGCGCACACACACACACACACTGTACACATGCATGCAGCCTACCTTTTTTACTAAATCGCTCAGTAGCCAATGGATTCTGTGTGTGGCGTTACTGACCTGTTGTGTGTGGCGTGTCCCTCACATTGCCGTGGTGACAGTGGGCCTTCGGTGTCACCATGTGGGAGATCGTTGCCCGTGGACAGACGCCATACCCAGGCGTGGAGAACTCCGAGATCTACGAGTTCCTCATCAGAGGGGAGCGGCTGAAGAAGCCTCCGGACTGCCCAGATGACATGTGAGTCCAGCAATGCACCCATAATGCACCTGGCTAGCATGGTCTCATCTGGTTAAACTACTAAAAAGAAAGGGGAAAAAAAAAAAGGTTTTGATTGTGTTTAAAGTGGATATATATGACTTCATGCCACTAGATGGCACACTAAGCACAAATGATTTGTGGCACCAACACGCACAGCCGGCCTGGCTATGAAAACACAGGAGCTCGGATAACAACACACACAGACGGAGTGTGATGCTCCACTATATCTTCACATAGAAAATAGTTGCTTGCTGCTATATTAATGTTTAAAATATCATATATAGTACCTTTAATTATGCTAGTTTATCTTTTCATTTTTAATAAACACTGGCTCAAACACTACACACTATAAACACTGCAGTATAATATTGCACCACCTGTGTTCAGCATTTAATAATAATAATAATAATAATAATACATTGCATTTAACCCAATTAGCCACAAAGTAATTTAAGATTTATAGATTCTGATTACTCATCATTATTATACCCACATCTCATTACACTGTACTGTATTGTCATAGTAACAATTATAATCATGAAATATAAAATGATGATGATAAAATAATAATAAAAAATAAATTAATAGTAAAGCAGATGTATTATTATAACGATGTTTCTCTAGTCACCAGCTGCTAGTAACCCAACCGTTAAAGGCAGGGTCAGTCATTCTCGAGAACACAGCTAAAATCAAAACAAAAGCGCTCTGCGGTGCCGCCTCACACATCGAATTGCATTGTGAAGCAAAGCGTAGTGCTACGGCTTTGTTGTTGTGAGCGGTGTTCACCTCTTTATGTTCCTATTTACGGAGTCAGGGCTGTGTAGAAGTATCAGATTATTGTTTCAACACAGAGAACGGTAAGCTAGCGAAATGCATGGAGATATTTGTTGAATTTGACCAAACGTGTATTATCTTACAATAGCTGACTATACCTCTAACGTTTCCATAGCTACCAGCTGATGCACAGCTGCTGGAGCCCCATCCCCCGCTGCCGGCCCAGCTTCCAGGAGCTTCTCCACCAGTTGGGGGCGCTGTGGGCCCACCTTGCACCCCCGGATGGCCAGCATCCGTTCCTCTACGTCAACCTGGACGGCCAGGAAGGGCCACAGGGTGGAGGCGGCCGGAGCCCCGAGGAGGCGCGCGACTGGCTCCTGGCGCCGTCGGCTGCCGCCATTGCCATCGCCGGGGACTACCGCTACATCGTGGGCCCTGGCACCGCCGAGGAGCAGCAGCAGGAGGTGCAGGGAGGGGAGAGGAGGTGGAGGAGAGGGGAGGAAGACGTGAAGGACGAGGATGACGATGCCGTCGTTAATGTCTGACAACCGCAGGCAGCAGGAGGTGCTGCCGTCTTCTGACAGCTGTGGAGCCATGGGCGTTTGATTTACCCAGCAGGCTGGCCCTCCGAGAGGAGTGTGTCAAGACGTGTGCTACATACATGTGATGCCAACATTGGCAGCCTGTCTGGTACCACAGAAACCCAACCCCCACTGCCCCTAGTAATAGGCTAGGGCCTATATACGGAGGATGTATCTGCCAGTCTTCACCTGTCCTGTGGATGACCAGCTCCAGTCCCATTCCATCCATAAGGTGCACCTCTGGGTTAGAGTGATGTTGAAATTAAACCCCTTGTTACTGAACATAACTTACAGTAACATAACAGTACAATGTCGTACAAAACGACTGCGTTTACTCTTGAATGAGTTAAATCTATTCTGTACATTATCAACTCACATCTTCGACCAGCACTGGTTGAAGTCCTAAAACATTGCATTTGCATAATACATGTGTGAAAACATTTCCTAGATTAGAAGGAATGGACACCAATGGGAGTTGGAACTCCTGACCATGGACACATTGGTTTAAATCGTCGTGTGGGATTATAGTGAGAACCTATAGTTAATTTCCTAATGTTGAATACAACTGTAACATACTTAGCCAGACCAGGCTAATCCATAATAATACTTGAAACAACCTGAAATGTGATGTGCATGATGAACCATAATTATTTTATGATTACAGCTGGTGGAAATGTGAATTAAGTAGCTACTACTGATGGAATTGTTATTAATGGGACAGGCATGTCAGCCAGTAAGACTATTTGTGTGGTAAGATAGAGTTCACTGAGCATTAGAAAGCTATACTTCATTAACAGTATATGCAGCCTGCCTATATATTAGGTCCTACATCTTAATACACCTAGCTTTTTTGTTATGGACTATATTGTTTTGTAGTGTTTCAAAACAGGGAAAGACGGGGAACATTGCATTTTATAGGAAAACATCAATGGTTAAATCTGCTTTATTTTAGTCTAATAGATGTTTGCTTATGTGAAATCAGAGCGACACGAGCTAGCTCAAACCCGGCTGCTGTTAAAATGCATCTCCCATCATTCCTCGTTGGGATAGCAAGGGATGTTTTAACGTTTTCTGTACTACTGGTACGGTAGCCTACAAGACTGCAGATAATTAATTGAAGGAAACAATCTCCATGTTGTTCTGAAGTGCAGAAAGGTTTTGTGAAGAATACCGTGATACTCACATGAAATAAAGTAGGATTAATTCTCTAACCGACAGTTTAACCTCTTTCCAAGTATTATTTATTCCCATGATCACGTTCCGAACAAAAGAACGCACAGACCAATGCAGTACACCCCCTCCAACAGTTTATTTGTATTTGTCTTACACGTTTGACGTAACATATACGTTTATCTGTGAACGTAGTCTAGTTATTTTCACTGGATCCCAAAACATCCGCATAGCGCACAGCCTATCTGCATGGCGGCCGTCCATGTAGAAACATAACACAGGTGTTGACCACATAATGCGTGACTCGTCGACGCGCTGGTTCTTTCTCAAATAAAGCGTTTTAACACGTACTGTTACCGGTAAACCAATAACATGTCGGCTAGACTTTTCATGTACGGCATCTAAAACCGTTCAATGCTGTATGAAATTATCTCTACTGGCCAGTAAACCGACAAACAAGGTTATTGTAATGACCTTGTACAATATCACCGAAACTAGGCCTTTCGTGTGGACACACTCAAGCGAACCAGTCATGTCTTCACCATATTGAAATCCAATCGCTGATCTTCAGAACTGCGTACGGTAGTCTCATGTAGACCATTACCGGTACCGTACTGAACAAATACTGAACTGTAGGGACAATGCAGCCGCCTGTCTGTCTGAAACCTGTCTGGTCGTCTTTCCGTTTCCTGTGCGCCGTGAGACAGGTAACTATGCACCATTCCTCCTAGTTCGACCGAAATCGCGTCCCAGAAAACAAGAGAAGTCAACCAGTGTCCAAAAATAACGACAATAAACCCTTTATATTTCACGCCGAATCTCCTCAGATGCGCATCGTACGGGCGGTGATTGTTTTGAACCATGCAACAGCAACAAAATGGCTGCCGCGCATGCGCATTGGCGTGCTATTGTGACGACGTGCTGGTATGTCTCTCCTGCTAGAAAATACACCATGTCGGTGTTTCGGACGTACAACGAGTCGGCGACCATGGGACTTTCACGGTTCGACGACACGGTTGTTGTTTCCGCAGGTGTAACTGAAATCAAAGGTAATCCGCGTGGCGCGAGGCTCTAGGGATGCGGCCAGTACTGGCACGAGGCCGCTCTGCGTCAGAAGGAGCACGCGCCATTTAATCCGCATGGCGAGTCGTCGGGCCATATTCGGTGAAATCGACACGTTTAACGCGAGGACACCTGGCTCTGGCAAGACGTGGACTATTACTAACTGTGGTGTTAACACAGAAATAGTTACATTCACACAGAAGACAGTGCCAGCCTGCGGGAACCTAACCAGGCCGGCACAGTGCTTGGCCGCTGGATTGAAACTACTAGCTCGCTTGTTCGACAAAACCTTGTTTGTGTTTGTCTTACTGTGTAGATGTAAAATTACTTAACTGTGTGTTCTATGTTGCCATATAGCAATATAAGACTAGACATTGAGCCTAAGGATTATGGTTTTAGCATGCTTTAAGCAACAAGAGTTGTTAACCACTGCACTACTTAACCTCAAAAATTTGGCTTTATTGGGGAGATAAAATGCATGCTGATGGCAAATTATGCCTACATTTGTTTTTGGAGATGCCTGAACAAAACTAAGTTTGACTTGGTAATTGTATGCATTCTGGAAACGCATTGCTATCTAACGTTAGCTAGACATTGCAGTGTAGCTAACAGTGTCCTGCTAGCTAAGAAAATCTAGTGGACACAGAAACACTAGTAGACACCCCTGAAAACCGCGTAAAATTGACCTGTCCCAAGCCCCGCCCCTTTAACGTGTACTACCATGTTACTGTATAGAAAAACAGTTGACGGGAGGTCAGATTCAAAAAATGCTCAACTGTTATTGGAGGACGTGCAAAAGGGGCGGGGTTTGGGATAGGTCAACCAATAACAATAAGATCGCTGCGAAGTTACAAACACCATTGTGATCTCAAAATAAAAGCGCAAATGCCTCCTAGCACTGCGTCATGCTGCAGAAGATATGATCAAAATATTATGTGTTTGTAGTTCAGGGCACTTAAACAAATTCAACCCATACATTAAGTTTGGGAGGTAAATATAATAACTTTGGCAACAACATTCCCTTGGCATTGAGCTTTCAGGTGAGCACTCAGGAAAATGGCCTGAATCGCCGTAATTATTTCGAGCCCACCGTCTTACTAAGGGAAATGAGCACGTTTGGATTATTAATCTAACTAGCATTTCCCTTGAGACCTATAGACTTTGAGACAGTTTAATGCAGACTGTGAATCTAAGGCTAGTGATGATCGTGACATTTCTAATGCTGATGCCATTTTAATGTGACGTTTTTGGGTTGGGATGCACAGATTGTGGAATTCTGGGTCAAAAGTAACCTGTGCAATTAATCAATATTGGGTTGTGATTTCGTCTCGATCACAAAACACTGTAACCGAGAAACGATTACACATTAATAGGGATGCTCACTTAAAGAGATTCGGACCGATAACCAGGGATGTGTGTGGGTAGTCGACAAGCCTATTGAACATTGCTACCCTTTTAAGTCGACGACAGAAATAAAAGTTGGTAAAACATTATTTTATTAGTATTTTTATGTCAGTCTCTCCCTGTCTGCACTTGCGCCATGATTCAATGCATTCAGAGTGGCGAGTGAGCGGGGACGCTACTCACAGCGGCCAAAGTTTACGGATGTCGGTCACTAACACCGCTCTCACGAGTTTTCTCGGAGTGGACTTTTGAAGTGCAGCTTTGTGCAGTAGCCAATGAGAGAGCATATATTAAGTCACATGCTCAATCTTCCGTGTCGACACAAGCAGATACCAGTAGCTAGTTCTACTAGCTAATCAAACAAATGTGGATTAAATGGAATAAACAGTCATTATACTAGTATTAATCACAACCTCTGCTTTAGATTTAACCATATGCAAAAGTTACATTTCTGAGAGGTCCGGTTTGTGGTTTCTATTGGCATTTAAAATTCAACTTGAGTCAGGGAGAGAAGACGCATATTATTAACTGTTAAATAATAGTGATTTCGATATTGACCCAACATTCGTAATGTTTTTTTCTGCAGCCCTAGCCGATAGCCTACCCATGTTTTTAAAATAACATTTTGGCCAATACCAGTGTTTGTGAAATACTTTCAATTGATCATATTTTTTCTTTCACTTATTAAGCCCAACGCCCACTGATGGCGTCGACGCGTGTCAAGAGACACCAGAGTTTTAGAACTAGTTCTTTTTAACAAAGCAATGCCCACTTGCAGCGTCTGACACGCATCAACGCCAAGGTTTAGAACGCGGTTCTTTTTCTTGGGCGTCAAGCCATAAACGTACATTGAATATCTGCAAGTTTCTGAGCTCTGTCAATTTTTACCTTTTTGAACGTTGCATTCCTTGACACACCACGTGCACTGCACCTGTTGCCCTCTTAACGCCACGCTGAAGCGGCATCTAGCCAGTGGCTGTTATAGGTGGTATCATAGTACCACGTTTTGGATCTTCTTCAATTTAGCATTTAGCCAGCTCAAAATTGATACGACACAACAGATGAACTGCCATCAGCCACTGCCATCGTGAATTCTTTTTTCTTTTTTTTGCCAATAGGCCGAACAAGGCCAATGTCGGCCGTTACCAATTGGTTAAAAAAAAAAAAAAAAAAATATATATATATATATATATATATAGCAAACATTAG
>JAODUE010031620.1:8958-21304 GCA_027564755.1 Amblyopsis hoosieri
CCCTCTCTCTCTCTCTCTCTCTCTCTCTCTCTCTACACACTCTAATTAAACGCCACTGTGACTTTGTTTTAATGATGTAGACCCCCAGGACCCCCCCCCAGCCAATTTGCCTGACTGGGGGGTGGGGGGTGGGAGTTGACCTCAAACATTTGAGAACTTCATATTTGTCATGTTCATAATGGTTTCTGTGGGTGTTTCTATACACACAGTACAGTTAAAGCTGTCATGCTACAACACAATGTATAGTCTGCAATTGTAAGCTAACACACCTTTGTCAAATTCACCAGATATCTGCTAACTTACTGTTCTCTGTGTGCCTAAAAAAGAACCCGGTACTTCTGCACAGCCCTGGCTCCGTAAATAGTAACACAAGAAAAGCGGTGAACACACTGCTCACAACAACAGTACCCTAGGCTTCGCAATGCGTTTCCAATGTGTGGATGGGCGGGGCTTCTGAAGGATCACCCTATGGCATTGAAGGGAGAGGTGTTTTTGCTTTGAGTTAAGTTCGAAGTTAGCTGGCGTTCTCGAGACTGTCTGACCCTGACATGCAGCTCAAGTTTACCTTAACTAGCATGTTAACTAGCATGTTATCTAGCATGTTACCTTAACTAGCATGTTACCTAGCATGTTACGGGAGGATTGCATGCTTGTTCTGATGCAGTAGGACACACGCAAGAGTTTCTCCTACTGCATCATGGGCTGTAAACCCCACCTCCGGTTCTGTTTGATTGGCCACATCATGACTTCAGCTAACACTATTCGACTGTCTCCAGGCTTCTACAGTGTGTGGCGTGTCATGGCCCTGGTACGGTGTGGTGTGGAATGACAAATGCCCCAGTTGCTGTTTGGGGAACGGTGTCGCGCCTTTGGGGAGTGTTGCTTTAAACCCTGTCAGCCACGGCCACTTCCTGGCTGTCTGAAGGAGCGGTCTTCTGGAGCAGTCATCTGAGGCGGTCTTCTGGAGTGCCGTGTTGCACAGGGAGGTTCCAACCACATGAGGAGAACCCTTGCCTTGGTGTTCCGTCTGTTGTGGTCCGTGAGAAGCAAAACGACTGCGGTTGATTGAAATTGGGGGAAGACCTCTGTGGGCGACTAGCATCTTAATGAGGCTGATACAGACTCAACCATGTCGACATCTGGACTACAGACACATCAGCCTACACATCTGGGTTCAGCCAGCTCATCTGTGACCTCCTTTCATCGTGGACATGAACCTAGGTCAAAGGTCATATAACCTTATTGTGTTGATTACTAACTAAAAATGAAGTTTCAAACGCAGCCAAAAATTTGAGGGTTAAAAATACATTAAAATCAGGCACTGATAAAAGATCCAACAAGCTATTATTTAGGATTACAGGTTAGTAATGCGTATGTGTAAAAGATATATTTAAATTCCTATCTATAGATGTGATTGGGGGTCGGAAACGGGCGTGCATGCATGTTTGTGTGTCTGTGTGTAGGGGTGTGTGTCTGTGTGTGTAGGGGTGTGTGTGTTAGTGCATAGGTGTGTGTATGTGAGTTAGAGTGTGTGTGTGCGTGTGTGTGTGTGTGTGTTGTGAGGTTGGGTACAGCAGATAATTAGAGAGCAGAGCAACACAACAACATGCTGTGCCTGCAGCCAGACTGGGTTAGGGGGGGTACAGAGGGTTTAACACAACAACCCATCTGAATGATGCATTGTGATTTTAGTTGCCAAACTGGTCTTAAAGAAGACAATACATACAGTTATTATTATGAACGTGTTCTGTACGGATACACGTGACGGGTCAGTCACCTCTGACCCTTGACCCTGGCAGTGTTAGGATCACATTGTTTACCATGCTGCGACCCACCAAGTGGGTCTCAACCACGAGTTAGTGGGGTTTGAACCAGCGAGTTCTTGATCACCTGTCTCTCCCCCCCGCTCTACCACTGCACCACTTGATGCCCCATATTATCAAAATATAGAATAATACAGTGTAATGTAATACAATATATTATAATATATACAGCTGATGGCTGGTAAACAGCAAGAAGCAAACAGAAGCAGCACACCTTTGAGTTCAGATGCACCAGTTTGATTTTAGAAAACCAAAACAAATGCTTCGACAGCCACAGGGTATGAAACACACATCCTTATGACCTGGAGATGAACAACACACATCATTATGACCTGGAGACGAACAGCACACATCCTTATGACCTGGAGATGAACAACACACATCCTTATGACCTGGAGATGAACAACACACATCCTTATGACCTGGAGATGAGCAACACACATCATTATGATCTGGAGATGAACAACCACCAGTAAAATATTACTGTCCTCCACAACCAAATGATGTATTTTGCATCACATCATAAGGAATACCATATACAACATACCTAACTGTGTTCAGGTCAGCCGTCAATGGTGTCTTCAGTGGAGAACCTCGGCTGAACTGTGATATAACTGTTTCTGATAATACAATGTAAAGGGTCCCTGGGGAGATGTCTGATTGGTTGCAGGTGGGCCAATCGCTGGCTGCTATCTATTGGATTGACACCAGTTGGCATCGCCTCCACAGCCAGTAACTTGTGTTTCCAAGTTGTGTGATCGTCTGGCCAGATCTGACACACACACTCACACACACACACACATGCACGAAACCACACACACACACACACACACACACACACACACACACACACACACATACACATGCTCGAGCACACACACACACACACACACACACACGCACACAAGCTGGTTCAAGTCATCACACAACCCCAACACACTCTCTGCTGACACCAGCAAAGCACTGCCAGGGTTAAGGGTTCTATTCCCTGTGTAGAGCAAGGCACTAGCACTGCCAGGGTTAGGGGTTCTATTCCCCGTGGGGCAGGAACAGTTCCTGTCAGTCAGTTCTAAGTGTCTTTGATTCTCTGTTGAGTCTGTCTGCAGCAGTATCAGTTGGCCATATGCAACGCTGCATGTATATATACACATTGTATATATACATGCAGCGTCAACTCCTCTATTACAGACACCCAGCCTTCTGTCTCCTGTCACAGGGACATTATTATATTGCAATTCTATCTTTTGACCAGATGGGGTCACTGGGAACAACTGTGAAATTGTTTGGGAAGCAAATCATGAAGTAGATCATAGAAACGCCAGAACTGTGGTCTACCATGGTAACCACACCAAGTAGTCAAGACTCATGTCTCCTGTCCCAAGCGTCTTCATGGTGATATATGACTGCTATGGGCTACATGGTTATGTTGGGGTGTGTTTACAGGCCATAATAACCCTCCTGGTGACTCCCTGTGTGAAACCTTTGTCTGCAGAAACACGCCCACAGCCCGCTGGCCAAGGATGTTGTTCCTCTCCATGAGGGACAGGCTGGGGTTCTGCTCAGGGCTCCACAAGACCCATTCTGCCTGGGGAACATAAATATCCCTGCTAAGAAATCCACCATAAACCAGCATGAATTCCATGCTGGTTCATACTGGTTAGTGGTGTACCAGCATGGGGTACCAGCAAACCAGCATTCCATGCTGGTTCCAGCATGCAAAACATGCCTTATGCTGGTGACTAGCAATGCTGGATTTTTTAGCAGGGTTATTAATGTGACAGTAAAAAAAAAAAAAGAATAACTATATTATGTTAAAAAACGACATTCATTGTGGGATACACACACTTTAACATGCGCACACGCGGCCGCCCTGGCAATGAAAACTAGAAAGAAGCTGGCATTACAATTAATTGATCAGGACACTTATAGAAAGTAGTGGTTTGCTGTTATGTTAAAAATATTATCACCTTTAAGCACTGCATGAGAAAACAGGTCTGTTTGCTTGTGTGTATATATATATATATATATATATATATATATTATTTTATTAAAAATAAATATAAACATTAACATGGGTGAAGGTTGGGTTGGAGTGAAACATGCCGTCTTCACAGTGGACCTAGTTCTAACAACAGATGGGAATAAATAAAGTAAAGACAAGCAGCGTTTCCCATTTTTATTTCCCTTTTAATGTTGAGATTTACCGGTGAGAATTCAGATATCATCGCTGACAAACAAACAACTAAACTATTGGATTACACAATATCAATAATAAAAAGCGCACATAGGTGGTAATGTATGGGTTTAGACATGACCGGGTGTCAATTATTACATTCAATAAATGTAAAGAAGTCTCAGTCTCGTCTCAGTAATGTGAGCTGGAGAAATGAACACCCTTCAAAATGCTACAGCCACACGGATTTCAAAACAAATGCATCACTCTCGTCTGTATCCAAGACGCTGGAGAACCAATGTTAATGCTAATTGTTTGCATCTCAATAACAATGCCTTCTCATTTTCTCTGTTTCATTTTTTTTCAGGGTGCTGCGTTATAGAAATGTGTAAGGTAAATGTAATTTAAAATGTAATTCCTGTTAGTGGTGACATTTTTGGTTGTTGTTGCTTTCCTTCAGGTGTGCTCCAGATGTGGCTGTGGCCCGAGGTTAGCTTAAAAACAGCTGCAAGGCATAAAACAAATATTTGAACCCGTTACAGGACCCAGTAAGCGTGAGAGTCACAGGACACACACCGGACAATAAGTGATTCTGTGCTCAGCCGTGCAGAGGAAAGGAGAGAAACGACCGGCACATTCCAGCGGTAGGCCAGGTCTTCACTGTCTGTCCCGAGAACACTTCTCAGTAAACGCACCACCGCAGAGCATTCACGGGACTGACAGCACCCTATAAACACGAGCAAAGGATTGTGGGAACTGTGTGGATGCGCAAATAGCTTCCTCAAAAGATAAAGCTGAATTTTCAGTGAACTATGTGGACTGTGTGCCTCCAACCTGACCTCCATCTTGACTTCCTGTCCTGCAACGTCATCTCAAACTTTCCACTGACAAATTTAAACATTTAAAACGGCGTGTTCTGTTCCCTGCTCACAGATATAGGCCAGCACTGGGTCTTTAACCTATGTATTTCTGGCTGGGAGTCTAACCCCAATACCAGTACGAACCCCAGACTAGTAATCTAACCCCCAGACCAGTACGACCCCAGACCAGTACTTGACCCTGCCACCCAGGACAGTAGGCCACGTTTGGGACACGAGAAAAGCTCATGCAAACATTTTTAAAACATCTGATTAGAAAAATCTGGACTGGAGCCTCATAATCCAGAAACAGGGACCGGAGACCACAGAGAACAATTAATAATTTATCATAGTGTTGGTGGTGTAAATTTAAAGAAATTAAAAACAAAAGTTTGTCTACTGATGATATGATTGTCATCTTAGCAACCTGTAGTAAGAGAAGTGAAAATGTACATAAATACAAACTAGAACACAAAACAAGCAAGAACAACATGTTCATATAAAAGTGTGTTTGAACATGTAAAATACATTTAACACGAGCAATGGACTAGTTTCTATAAACCAAAAACAGTCCCTGTCCCATAACATACAAAATAAAATGTGTCCATATTTAACTCTAGAAATGTAAGTATGAATATATAGTTCACCTCTTCATCTTATATTTCAATTTTTGAATGAATATCTGAGAAATAATTATAGCAAAATAATGCAGAATGATCCAATATTCGTCTGGAATGATTTAAGAAAGGAGAGATTTGGACCATTTATCTCCATAGTATCCCTCATCAGTAGTTGTATTATGTTGAAGCTGAGCAAACGTTCATTAGGAACATATTTAAGACACACACATTTTCATAATTGTCATAACTGACTGCTCATTCACCATCGTACAGGGTAAAAGCAAATTTTCACGTTGGATTGCCTTGTGTTGAAAAGTCTGGTGATTGGCCACAGCTTACATTATCTACAATAAAATGTACAATTAAACATTTAAACATAACACAACCTTCACAGAGCCAGGCCATCAAAAGGCATTGATCCTAAATATTTGATATTCTGCTGATTGACAGTGGTTAGAGAAGAGAGTTCTATTCTATTGGAATTCTTTACTATAGTGTGGTTTTTCACGGTTGAGCACTTAAATTGCATTACTATATATTCTACAGTGCTGTTCTGTTGTTATGTAGAGACATGTTGTGAGCAGTGTTGGGAGAGAGAAACATCACAGCATTTAGAACAGACAAGCAATATACGTTTCTAGAAGCCATATCCATTCTGGGTAGACACTGGACAATGGAGTCCCATCCGCTTCAAACCAAGCACCAGGAGCTATACTGTGCACTGATCCATTCAGCAAACAACTACGTAGCTAGAGCGTCCATCTTCTCATGCCAGGGATCCTGATTTGAGTCCGAGGTCGCGACTGCCCGGTGCGATTTGTGCTGTGACCGGATGGGAGTGGAGGTTTAGGGGCGGTGACCAGCAAGTAGCGCTGTGCAGCGAGCTACGTAAAACTCTCTGACACCTCAAAGGACGCTCTGGCGACTGCCGCTAGAGCCCTTTCAGGGCGGGGACTGCCCGGTTACACAATGACCCATTAAGGTGGCATCTATGCATGCCTGGTGGGTGTGTGAAACGTGTCAAATGTTGAGAAACCCTGCAGACAATGTATTATTGGTACCATGTGTTGTGTCTATAGCTCTGGGTGGAAAGGAGAACTCTGACCATTGGTGTCAGACTATATTTAGACACTATGTTTTGACCTGAACACCTTAATAACTGCTATACAGTTGAACCAGATTTGTCAAACTGCACTGATGCTGACATACACCAGAATGTTTCCTATTGTTTCTAACCTCCGGAGAATGGGAACTTAAAAAATTGCTAAAAGAGACTGTTTAAGGTGTACGGCACATACTGCCACACACCGTCACGGACTGTTGCTCTGCCAACCGAGCCGAAAAGCCTGGACGGACAGAAATATTAAGGAATATTTGATTCTGTAAGAAACAACAGAATGATGTATTGTTTGCCCAACTATTCCCACTAATGGAAATGAGTGGGTTTGGGTCTAAAGGCAGGCTCCACGTACATAATTCTGGGTTCTAGTTTGAGACCGAAAGAAATGTGCACCCTCCCTTGTTATGTCAACCGAGTTCTAGTTGAGGCATTACACGAATATTACTGATGGTTCTAGATCATCAGAGAGAGAGAGCGAGAGAGAGAGAGAGAGCGAGAGAGAGAGAGAGAGAGAGAGGGGGGGGGGGAAAGCAGGAACCTTCTAGAGCTCCCCTTTGAGAGACAGAGCTTTGGAGCACATAGTTGGGGTGTTTAAGATCCAGAACATCCCCTCCAGCGTGAGGTCCAAGACAGTCTTCCAGAGCATTCTGGAACGTCCCCGTGAGGAAAGCAGCTGCTCTAGAACTTGGTGTTGTGGCTGAAGCTGTCCGACATGATGATGTTCTTGTAGAAGTTGTCGGAGCGCGTGGAGCAGTAACCTTTGACCTTATCGATCATCTGACTGACGGGCAGTATGGAGGAGGATGTGGAGGAGGGGGGCGGGTCTACCTCGCAAGAGGAGCAGGAGGAGATACAGTTGGGGCCGGTCTGGCTGGAGTAGCCATTACCTGCAGACAAGACGAGAACACAGGCGTCAGCGGGCAAATATTATTGGATATTTCGAAATCTAAATCTAAAATTTTAGAATGGTAGAAAGATGGTGCACTGTAATGCATTTAAATGGAAGCACAAATGGAACGCTTCCGGTCTCTTAAGTGGGCGTGTCACCAACAGCATGTTGCTGTGGAGGCTGATGTAGGCAGCACCCAGACAGATACATCTACCACGCATGGACAGACAGATACATCTACCACGCATGGACAGATACATCCACCACACATGGACAGACAGATACATCTACCACGCATGGACAGACAGATACATCTACCACGCATGGACAGACAGATACATCTACCATGCATGGCCTGAAACTAATTACATTTACCTCCAAATAGTTTGCTGCAGAAATACCTCAGATTGTTTGTAGCTACTTGGGAATTAATGTCATATACTCAAAATACCCACTAACACCCCCAGAGGGAAATAATGGACAATAGTGTGGTGAAATCTGTGGCCCTCCCCATTGACCTGCATGGAACACCATGGGTCGTTCTGGTCTGTATGAAGGGTGGAAAGTTTCCCCCCTCCTTCCAAACAATGAATGCGGTGCCGTCTGTTAAATACTATTCTCTCTGTATATATATATATATATATATATATATATATATACACACATATATACACATACATACTGTATATATTGTATTTAAATCCAAATGTATTACTTTCCACTAAGCTGTTTTTACCTTAAAAATAAATCTATTATTTGACTCTATACTGGCCCCTACTGGTGATGACGCAGCTCTGCAAATGCTGTAATGCAGTAAAAGTTGCCATAATAATAATAATAATAATAGTAAGGTTAATGTGATTCCATATTTTTTATTAAATTAAGGAAACACTTTCTTTATTTTGCAGGTCAATATTTTGACTGGGGTATCAAGCTAACAATATAAAAAGGTAAATGTCAATGTCTTTCTTTAATAAACACCAATGTGTCCAAATAAATCCAATTTGAATAATTACATTTTATATTGATTACAACACACAGAAACACCTTAACTTAAATGCTTGTCACCTTTCAAAATGCAAATGTTTAAATTTAATTTGCTACAGTACAGTGGATTATCTCAGAGCACTATTAGACAGTATTGCTGCGTACCTTAACGGAGGCTTTACTGAAAGCCTAATAAAACCTGTGTGATCAGCTCTAACAGTACTACAAAAGCAACACAGTGTGTAGACCGTGTGTTTGAACGGCCCTATAACAAACACACTGGGCGTTCCACCGGCAGGGAGCTGAATGTCAACAGACATTGCCTCAAAATGTTCCCACACTGTATAAGCAGCGGAGTCTCTCCTGAGGAAAAGAAAACATTCATTTTTTTCACTCCTGCGTATACTTTTGTAATTTTCCGTTGGCTTGCTGTTAGCTCCCACAGGTCGTCAGCGCAGCCACCTCACGTGGGACGGGCGTCCAGGCGGACGTGCTCAGGACCCTTCTTCAGCCGAGGAGTAAGGATGGCACGATCCACCACACTCAGGTTCATGTCAACGTTAGCATGTGGTGAACACTAGGGATTGCACGATCCAGTGGTTTCAGTCCCGATACCGATACAGATGCCAGCACTTTGGGTATCGGCCGATATCGAGTACCGATACCATTTCAGTGTTAAATTAAGTTTTAAGTTAAGTTGCAAAGTAAATGACAGCCAATATCTATTTTAGGACAGATGTATTTTATAAACCTGCTGCTGATAGTGTGGCCTGGGTAGGTTAGACATGGTTGATACTTGACAGTAGACCTTCACGTGCACATTAATTTCATTGGATTAGCCCCATGGATCGGTTACAACTGTCCAATTGTCACCGATAACGATCCAGCTATTTAAGTCAATATTGGACCGATTTGCGATCTCAGTATTGTATCGGTCTGATACGGGCTCAGCCAGCTTGCTCAAGGGCTTCTACAAGTGGTCCAATGTCGGGCTCAAACCCAGGACCTATAGAAAACAGTCCTAAATTATTAGGCTAGGCCTAGGATACAGTAAAAGGTTTAATTTTATTTTTAAATTAAATAGTACTTAATTATATTCTTCAGACTATAATTAGTCTATTTATTATGAAGCACAAGTTGACATTTGCATGTGCAATGATTTGTACAAGTTGATGTCTAATGGGGGAAGGAGGTGTGAAGTTCTGTTACCAAGGCAACAGCTCATTATAGGATTAGCCCAACAAGGCTGACCTGAAGAGACACACCATTATCCTCAACGTTTGATGTCAACTCCCTTGACCCACTCATTACTACATCAGTAGTTAAACCCACTCCACTCCAGAGCGTTATGCTGGTTTAATGTCGTTCTAGGTGAAAAACAGTGTTAAGGATAACATAGGCAGCTGTTAAAGGAGATGGAAGCTTTGGGCGCGCTTGTACAGGCAACCGGGTACAGTCTGGCTGGGCGGAGTCAGTTTTTGTCAGTGCAAAGTAAATGTAAACTCCACCCACTCGGAATGTCCCAGGCTGGTGACAAGTTGGCGCGGCCTATGACATCACAGCGAGGAGCCAATCACGGCAGCGCACACATTAGTCAGCTGTTTTCCCAAACCGTTTGACATCCAGACTAGGGTGTGGCCTTCCACCTTGGGAAGGGGGCGGGGCTAAGGTGACATCCAGACTAGGGTGTGGCCTTCCACCTGGGGAAGGGGGCGGGGCTAAGGTGACATCCAGACTAGGGTGTGGCCTTCCACCTTGGGAAGGGGGCGTGGCTAAGGTCTGCACGCGTTTGGGGAAACAGGGAGGAAACCGCGTGTAGCGCAGGAAGCAGGAAGTAAATCAGCCAATCGGTGTTACCTGTGCTGCCGCTCCTCTGCTGCTATTGGCTGGTAGAGCTGTCTACATCACACAGGTGGATACACAAGCATGATGTGAGAGGGGCAGGAAACCACCTACACACTGTGTGTGTAAGTGTGTGTGTGTTTGTGTGTGTGTGTGTGTACCTGTGTGTCTCTTGCTGAAGGGGTGCAGGCTCCTCTTGGCCCTGGAGGCCCAGGAGGAGCTGAATGATTCTGACAGAGACTTGCCCATCGTGTCTGAGCTCGCCTTCTTAGTGTTGTTGGTGGCCGTCTTGCTCCAGTCTGCACACACACACACACACACACACACACACATGCACGCGTGCACACACACATACACACGCATGCACACACACGCGCACACACACACATGCACGCGTGCACACACACACAGAAGAACATGTAGTTGTTAAACATACTATTCTATGTGAGGTATGTTTCTATGTGAGGTATGTTTCTATGTGAGGTATGTTTCTATGTGAGTACATGTTTCTATGTGATGTATATTTCTATGTGAGGTATGTGTTTCTATGTGAGGTACATGTTTCTATGTGAGGTATATGTTTCTATGTGAGGTATATGTTTCTATGTGATGTATATTTCTATGTGAGGTATGTGTTTCTATGTGAGGTATGTTTCTATGTGAGGTATATGTTTCTATGTGAGATATGTTTCTATGTGAGGTATATTTCTATGTGAGGTATGTGTTTCTATGTGAGGTATAGTTCTATGTGAGGTACGTTTCTATGTGAGATATATATTTCTATGTGAGGTATATGTTTCTATGTGAGGTATATTTCTATGTGAGGTATATTTCTATGTGAGGTACATGTTTCTATGTGAGGTATTTTTCTATGTGAGGTACATGTTTCTATGTGAGGTACATGTTTCTATGTGAGGTATATTTCTCGGTCGGGTTCAAGACGAATTGACTAATTAATAAAAATAATTTGCAGCGTGTTGAAGCAACTCATAGCTCATTCAGATCTGTTGCAGCCCGTACCGTATACGTTGATATTTAGAGAGAAACGCGAAAATGGTGGATGCTGCTGATGTTGAATGTTAGAATGACTCTGTTCTTGCCTAATAACGATCCTACAATATAACATTTAGGCTGCATGTCTGTGCTGTGTTTATCATTTCTATGACAACTAGCATGTTATTTCCTTAACTCCTGGCTCCACTTCGTAGCGAAAACAAATAGAGGCCTCTGCTGAGGGGGGTCGCCAGGGCTTTTGAACACTGTTGTTGTGGGGAGGGGGGGTAGATAGCGAGGAGAGCGAGAGAGGGAGAGAGAGAGAGAGAGAGAGAGAGAGAGAGAGAGAGAGAGAGAGAGAGATAGACAGACACACACACACCAGAGTTGTCTGACAGACTGAATGGACCACACCACAGATATCTTCTCCACTGCTTCTGGACGTTTTCCTTCATGGCACAGTGAAATATAAAGATGAACAGCCCTGGAAGACAGGCAGATGTTTCAGTAGCAGTAACTAACCAACAGAGAAATAACCTAACTAACTAACTAACTAACTAACTAACTAAACAAACAAAAAAAGCAACTAGCTAACAAAATAACTAACAAAATAACAAATAAACAAGTTAACTAACAAATAAACAAATAACTAACTAACTAACTAACCAACCTTGTAGGGAGTTGAAGATACTGAACAGGTACATGAAGGCCAGGTTCACTGGGCCCCAGGCGAACAGAGCGAAGCCCCACGTCATCCCCAGCAGGAACGTTAGGCTGATGACACTACGTAGGTTACGGAGAACCTAGAGCAAGAACACAACCTATAAACACACTGGTATACGTGAACACAACCCATAAACACACTGATACACCTGCATATGAACCCATAAACATACTGATACACCTGCATAAGATCCCATAAACACATAATACACCTGCATAAGAACCCATAAACACATAATACACCTGCATAAGAACCCATAAACACACTGATACACCTGCATAAGAACACATAAACACACTAATACACCTGCATAAGAAC
>JAODUE010031640.1:0-21298 GCA_027564755.1 Amblyopsis hoosieri
TCGAGAGCTTTGCCTTCCGGCTCAGCTCTCTTTTCGTCACCACGGTGCGGTAAAGCGATTGCAATACCGCTCCCGCTTCTCCGATTCTCCGACCAATCTCTCGCTTCATAGTCCCCTCACTCGCGAACAAGTTCACTACCAAAAGTGCACATCTAATCAACTGACTTCTTACAATTCTAACTATTTTAAAGGCCCAATGTCTAATCAATGCATGGCGGCATTCTGTGCAAGTACTATGATTTTGTTCAGAAATGTTTAGGCAAGGAGGGATGGAGGATAAGGTGTTGCTGAGTTGGATACTGATGCAGAATGTTCACTGGCAGCTATCACACTGGATAGGACCTGGAACAGGTTGTTAAGCCTGGTGTGGGTGGTTTGTTGTCATTAGCACGCTCATGTCATTATAAAACATCCAACTGCATTTTTAACATAAAGGGTTTATTTGTGTGTTTGTACATTCCTCCTTTCCTTCCTTCCTTCCATCCTTCCTTCCTTCCTGTTTTTCACCATTGCTTTGGGCTCGGTGTCTCTTGCTTTGCTCACTTGTGTTTAGTAAGAATATGGACGGCTATCAAGAATAGATATGCACACACAAAAAGAGGAAAACTCATAGAGAACAATACATGAAGAAAGGGAAATAAACGTGTTCACGCACGCACACACACACACACACACACACACACACACACACACACACACACACACAAGCAGTAACAACCTCACTCAACACAGTTCTGTCTTCCATACTGTGTAGGATGGTAGGCATGGGGAATAAAAGACAATAAAACACAATGCAGTACATAGAAAACCACTTCCTCCACTGCTTAATATGAGAATGTGTGTTTAGTGTGTGCGTGTGTGTGCGTGTGTGTGTGAGAGAGAGAGCTAACCTGACTGCTTGTCTTCCTGCACTGCACAATGTTAGCATGTAAAGGCTTATTCAAGGAAACACACAGTGAGTTCAACATGGGCAGAGAGGAGAGATAGAGTTCAGAGTAGTCAGGGAGAACAAAAACATATGGAAAAGGGCAGAGCGGTGAGGAAAATCACATAAAATATTAATAAAACATATATAATAGGTCTATAGAAACTGTTTACAGATATAATTAATTATGATCACAATTAATACCAAAAGGCTATTAGTGTGTTTGGAGCACCATCTTTCACCAGAGAAGGTAATTGTTTTCTTGCGTTTGTAATGTTCCAAATATCAATTACTCTCTTTTATAATACTGTACCTGCTAAACAGTACCTGTTATCTTCGAACAAGCTTGTTCTACCCTCACAAAGTCCTTCTGGACTTGGCAGTTAACTATAATCTTGGATTATGATTCAGAACATATCTGGGAAAAAAGCCAACTATTTGGTGTAGGCAAGCTTAGGCTGTTCATCCATATGCAAGCTAAAAATGTTTTGAGGCACTATAGTTAAGTGTGATTTCCAAAACACAGCCACCAATATTTTATTATCAGGGGAAGAAATTGACAAATGAATTACCTTTCTTTATTACTGATAGCATTCAGTGTACAATACAAACCAATAAATAAACCTAGAATTTAGTTAATAAAGTCGAATATATTTCTTGATCATTAGTTACTGCAGTTACTTGGATTGCAATAGTCCGGTTTTGTCTGACCTTGTTTTAATCAGACACAGCAATCAGCATTAGCCTCAAACCTTAACCTCCAATTAAACAATGAAAAAACTGAAAAGTAAGACACCTGGAAGGAAAAGTGCCCCTTATGTTAAAATGCATGATCAGTAGTGTTTTGAAAGCTCTACGATAAGGGCAGGCCGGAAAAGCAGGCATTGACAAATGTAAGGACAAAACATGACTCAATATTGGTGAACTGGTCAAACATTGGTGTTGGAATTGGCAGGGCCCCCTACGGCAAAAGCCTTGTATCTGAGCTCATTGTTGTCAGCTAAGCAGGAGAAAAATTATCTACAAGATCACTGTTTCTACAAAAGGTTTAAAGTAGCCATTATTGAACAAGATACCCTTAGTTTCAAAGACCCACCGTTTATGAGTCCAGTGCTCAGATGGCTTAGCGGAAAGGGTTGAACAAAAGCAAACCAGAAAATCAATATTCAAACCGGTGCCTTCAGCACACTTTAAATTATGTCACAGTGGACAACCACACACAAAATAGAGTGCCTCTTACCTCATTCGAAATGTAGGTGAATATTCATCTGTACAGTCCCTATTGCTCTAAGTTACAGCTGTGGAGATCAGATTTATTATCACAGCACATACTGTAATTGTAATGAAACATCCGAGAGAGGGTGGTTGATTAAATAATAAATTCCTCCGGACACTGATCCATTCATATTTAGAGCTGCACAGCAAGACATGCTGTAAACATGCTCTTTGGCATAACAACATAGACTGGGATCAGTTTAAAAATGTTATATACTTCATATAAAATGCAGGACAGGGAACACAAAGCCTTCATGAAAACAACTGAAGGTTGATATGCCAGAGGAAAATAAACTATATGACAATTAACACCTTTTTTGTTAATTTACAATTTTAAAATAACAGCAGACTTGCCTGCATGGGGTTAAGATTAATTGTGCCCAACACACACACACACACACACACACACCCACCCACACACACACACTATAAAAATAAACTAATGTTTTATGAATTAAATCAACACTAATTCATAAAGAATTATTTGCAAAGCATGCATACTCAAAATGAAGGAATTACAATGCTATATAAACCACCAAAACATCCTGATTTACTTATATGTTACCTTTGGGTAAATCAGGCCTAGTCTTATGTTGGCCAGCCTCTCGCTTTAATAAACACAATCGCACATCTTCCACAAAAGTGTGGAAGTGGAGTGCTCCCATGTAGAAAAGATGTCAGCTCCCCAAATGCTTTTCACTGTGTCTGTGGTATAAGTGGTATGATGTGGTGACCTAACTAAACATTATCTAATCTGTGTTCACAAATGTAAAATCCTTAACCACACCCATTACAGGTCTTTTTGAGTCTTTCTTTATTCCTCCAAACTCTCTTATCTCTATAATCTACAAGGATAAATGTAACGTGCACATATAAATATGTGTCCGCATTTAGCACATGTTTAGCATATTAAGCATTTTCTTTGGATTAACTAAAAATGATTTAATCTTAAAGAAGATTACATTACATACAAGGCAGGCCAAGATGTATTCAGAAAATAATCCATGTTTATATAGGTTAGTACAAGTAGTTTAGTATTTGTGAGGGTAATTGTCCTCGTCCACCCACTAAATGCATACACTTTCTGCCTTTGTGGCATTGTGTATTGGGATGTAGAGTTTTTGAGAGGTAAGGAGTATTCGCTGAATGGTACATGATAGCTATATCTATCTAGTAGATATTCTGTATTATATCTACAGGTATCTCAAGATATATCTTTTTATGGTACATAACATGTCACTGTAAGGAATCAAGGGACATGATGTTCTTATCTTTCTGTTCTGTCACTCCTTACTGCACACACGGCCTTGAACAGGACAAGTAGAAAGACCCCATTCATGGAGCTCCCAAGCCTAAACACAACCTAGTTTCTGCTCACAAGAAGAATTACATTCAGCACCGTGCAAATAAGATTATTTGAGAGCCTTATCGCCCATCAGTGGCATACCAGACACAAATATGGGGACAGTTGGTATAATGCACAGGTAATAAACTGATTACACCATCATATCCTGCCCTGAAAGGAAGTATTATTTATTTATGGTTTGGCAACGTGTTATTACAATTCACCTGACAAATGTAAATTAGCATTAAAGAAGACACGGTATGAAAAACTCACTTCTTCAGCGCTACATTTCAGTATATGAACCTCCAGTGCTGAGAAATAAATACAATGCGGATGTGCCAAACCCTGCAGTTCATCGATTGGCCGCTAGAGGCTGGCTGCAAAGGGATTCAATCCACATAGACATCAATGTTAAAATGTCCGACTTACATGTTTACAACCTGGTTCAAAATAAGGTTTTGTATCTCTATAGCTAGTCTCTCCATTCATGACAGCACTGTGTTACTATACCTTCTTGAGAAAAGCTATGGGTGACGTCACAGGGGGTTTCTCCATTTATACACAGTATACAGACTATGCTACCAACCCACAAAAGTTTAAAAAAGACAAGTCAATCAGTTTCTTCTGGGCGTATGTTATAAAGCAAATGTTTTGATTTTGCTTGTTCTGTGACGTAGACAACAATAATACCACCACCGCCACCTGAATATCACCACCCACAGTTTGAAATAACTAATTTTGCAAACATGCGCCATTGTTGTTTATCTTGCAAGTACTGCACCTGCTAGCATTAGACCATGAATAAAGTTAAGCTAGTAAAATGCTCTGTTGTTGGTTGCACAGCAGCACACATTATTGCATCAACCCCCGGCCTCATAAGACTTCATGGCAGGGTCATTCTTGCTAACTTCAAGCTCAAATCAAAGCTCCACGGTCCTCCGCAGCGGCGCCTCACACATCGAAATGCATTAGGAAGCAAAGCGTAGTGCTACGGCTTTGTTGACACGAGCGGTGTTCGCCACGTTGTTTATGTTACTATTTGCGGAGCCAGGGCTGTGTAGAAGTATCAAATCTTTTTTTTAACACGCACATAGAAATGTAAGATAGCAAAATGCGAGGAGATATTTGTTGAATTTTAAGTGTATTACTGTAGCTTACATTTCGCTTGCAATAGCTGACTATACTTTTAAATAGATTAATGACGTTTATGTTCCCAGAAACCTACATAATAATACAGTAGTAGTCAAGTCAAGTCAAGTCAAATGCTGACCAAAGTGCTGTACACATCAATGCAAGTAACAATTAATAAATAAAATAAAACAATAAAACACAATGGTGGAAGATGATCTAATAGAAAAAGGAAGCTTGTTCCACAGTCTCGGGGCCACAACAGAAAAGGTACGATCACCCTTAGTTCTCAAACGCGACTGTGGAACAGATAATAAAAACTGGTTGGACGATCTAAGAGGTCTGGAAGTATGATAAAACATAAGGAGATCTGAAATGTACAATGGGGCCAATCCATGTAATGCTTTACAAACAAGTAGCAGCACCTTAAAATCAATTCGATATTTGACTGGCAACCAGTGAAGGGAAGCCAATATGGGAGAGATCTGCTCTTCCTAGTGCCAGTCAACAACCAAGCAACCACATTCTGCACAAGCTGAAGACGTGACAGTGATGACTGATAGTAGCCTGCATAGCCTTTGACCACTGGTAGCATATAGGCTACATAGACGTTAAACTGGAGTCACTACCAGCAGTGAGTCTGGGACAATCAAGACCATATAATGCACACGTGTAACATGTAACATATGTGGCGTGTAACACGCCAACACAATAATGATATTACATTCATGTATCATTCAGCAACAGTAAGCTAATGCTTAAAGAGAATGCTGTTGATATACAGTAATTGAGCATCGCTCATTGTTGATAAGAGACTGACGTTAACTGACTTGCGTGCCACAACCTATAGGCTAGGCTAGGTTGTATCTGGCTTGGTGAAATGAGCACACTGCTTAATGATGAATTACCATTATATTTTCAAGCCTATGAGCTCTTGGTCTTGCATGTCTTTAGGATAAATAATTGTGCCCGTTTGTATATTTTGTTGATACCTCAAAGCGAACGGCCTCTAGTTTAGTGTGCATGGAAAAGTCTAAAAACACATCTGTTAATCGTAACTTATGACCTCCATTCATTAAGTAATGCCGTGCTTGTGGATACATGGATCTGGTTACAATCTTCATCTGAATATCACACGCGCATTACACATCTTTCTGGTGCGGTGACTACCTCCGCTGCGGGTGTTGAGGCAGAGCAATGACCCCCCAGGTTACTTTTGTAATGTATCCTTGTGGTATTTTGAACAACACAATACATAAATAATAAGTAAATGAGAAATTGGCATAATGTGCGTGCCTACCTGGAGTTTGACCCGGTCCATCCAGTTTGGGTTCACATTTTGGAAGAGAACACTCTAAAGAGAGAGAGAGAGAGAGAGAGAGAGAGAGAGAGAGAGGAAAGAAGGGGGAGAAAAGGGAGGAGAGCGTTAATGGGAAACATGAGCGAAGGGGGCTGATTAAGGATTGTTCCAGCCCTGCCACTGTATCTCCGTGTTAGAAGTTAGAGCCTTGTGATTAGACACTACAGATGAGAGAGAGAGCAGTCTGGGAGTGCTTCTTTGATCTGCATGGTACCCGAGATTAAACAACGTCCGACATGTCATAGACACACACACACACACACACATACAATCATGTAGATACTACACGTACAAGTACAGTACACACACGAGAACAGGTCCAAGCCCACGCTAAAAGTGCCCAGTTGCAGACACAAATAGATGCCTGTGTTAATACTCCACCTCTTCATCTGACACAGCCACACCAATGCCCCTAATGACTCACACAACACACCAGGACCCCACTCAATATCCCTCTGATAATTTGTGCGTGTAGATATCTCTATCTGTAATGCCCAGAGAATCATCTTCATTCCGAGAGGTGAGATGGATGATAAGAACTTAGCTAGACTTGTAAAGAAGGCTGTCTCGTTATGTGTGTGTGCGTGTGTGTGTGTGTGCGGTGCGTGTGTGCGTGCGTGCGTGCAGCTAGCTCACATTAAAATGTGAAAGCTGTCTGACTCTCATTACCGCTAAAGGCATCAACAATCACGCTCTACTTTGAGACTCACAATTTTCCTTCGCTGTCGTTTAAAAAAAAAACGTCTTCATTTGACTCCTTGGCACACTTTGACATGCTCAATGGATTTATTGTGACTGGCGTATCTCTTGAGCCAGTGAGAACATGTCTGTCTGGCAAGTGTCTGATTGCCTGAACTAACTTTCTTTCTGGGTCACTCGTCAGTAGGACACTGCAGTGGTACGAGAGAGAGAGAGAGAGAGAGAGAGAGAGAGAGAGAGAGAGAGAGAGAAACATACAGACATCTTGGCTCCTCTTTGAAGTGGTGCTGTCCGACAGGGATAACTCTTAGCACCTGCCACCTGGTTATTTGCTTTGTATGTTAACATATATTATACATGTACTGTCTCACAGCAACACGGGAAGCATTGTATACACAATACATGAGACCATGTCTCTTCACGTTAAATAAATCTGATTTGATAGAGAGTAAAGTTGCTGCCTAATACGTGGTGTAATCTAGACTATCTCTGCTACATTACCGTGTTAAGGCACAATTACATTTTTTTAGCATGGTAGACAAGTGTGGACAAGAACTGGTTACCTGATGAGGAGACTGGTGATCTCCAGCATATTCTGGTGGGCAGGGATTAGTCCACAACACATCCGTGGGGATGGATGTTTTGTAGGACAGATATCATTAGGTCAAAGATAGAAGCCCCCACCCACACACTGCCCAGCCATAGCATCACAGACATGTGACTAGACCTTCACATGGGGTCTAACTAGAGGGGTCTTAACAATATTACTTATTTATCTCAAGTATGGCAGATCATAGTGGGGGAAGAACATATTATATACACATTTTCAGCTAATGGAATTTTTAATTGGGAAATAAATGCAGACTAAGAGCACTGCTAAAGTTATTTTGGCTAATTTGTGACTGTGCCAAAACAAAAACATTTCAAATACCTTTTTGTCCATGGAGAACCAGCACGGTAAAAATGAATCAATAATTCTTTTACAGGCTCTGGAGTTAAATGTAGAGCCACACTAGCTGTTTAAATCATAGTGACTCACAAGCTTGAAGTTTAATATAGCCTGCTACACAATATGAATGCTACAGTACATCAGCAACATAAGGCTGTACTTATACAGTATGTGTTGCTATTCAGATTCATAAAGCTACACTGATTCTCGGGTGTGCTGTTTTCTTTTCAGAAGATTGAATATAAATGCCATCCTCATCATTAACAACAACAGCCACACTGACTGTATCAACATGTATCAGAGTGACTGACATTTCCTGAAAGCCTACTGTACAGTACGCAGAATAGATGGTGGGGAGGAAATGGCTTTATCCTTAACCTGTTTCATCCAAGGCCAAAGAGAGCATAAAAAGTGGTTTAGCCTGCATACACCAGAGCAGGGCTGGTACTGTTCACGCGACACGGATCAGAGCATGAAGCTTTCTTCAAAGGCACTGGGGATGTTAGAGTAAGCATGTGTGTATCTGTGTGTGTGTGTGTGTGTGTGTGTGTGTGCACGCGCGCGCGTGTCCTTTTCTCGTTTAAGAGACCACAGTAGGACACACTGAGCACAGCTGTTGACATGAGACGCAAAGTGCAAGGCAACTCAAAGTCACACTGGCATCGAATGCAGGCAGTGCTTTGATTGCCCCAAAACTACATCCTGCTTTTGTTTTACATTAATGTTGGCTCACATGAGACTTGGGAAAACATTCAGGAAACTGGAAGACAAAAAGATGGCTGCCTGTGCTCTAACACACTTGCAACAGATATGGCCATTATAAAACCATGATTAAATGTAAAGTCAGCAACACTGGGGTGAAAACAAAATACTGTTGCTATTTACACCTAATCCTAGCAAAATACCTCTCACTTCAATGCCATGGGGTGGGTTCTGTAGCTCTGCCTCCCAGCTGAACATGCATGGCCAAGGCTGTGATAGATAGTGTTGTCTATGACACTTTGTTTGTGTTCACATATACAGAATCAGCACTGTGTAGAAGCACTGGGCCATTTTGTCAGCACGCACACATCGGGCAGGTAGTGGACCGTAAGTAGATATTCTCAGAGTTTGACAAACAGTGTATTAGCATACAATAGCTGACTCCACCTTTACAAGAGAGAGCAAGACAAACCAAAATGACTTGAGCAGAAGATAGGATAATAAAACTATCGACGCGCGGAGCACCTCAGTCTGCTCTTCGTTCTTACGCAACCCTCCCAGAGCAGTGTACATCAGACCCCCATGGGAGGCATGTGTCTGCATGGGTCCAAGGCTCTTCTTTACAAACATCTAGTCACAAAGGGGTACAAAGCATTCTGGAGGCCTGTGGCTTCATATACCACATCCAGATGCTCTTTCTGTAGTAGCGTGAAGTTGTGTGCAACTTCTGCCACATGGGGCAGCATTGAGCTCACTGTACATTCTGTAGATCCCTACGTGCCTTATGTTAAGGCACGGCACTGAGCAGGCGCTTACTGCATGCTCATGTCAACTTTTGTCTATGCCATTTAAAAAGAGTGCTGTATTCTGTCCATGTATGCTATTTCGGAAATACCCTGCTTGAAGCAGTAGGGCAGATACAATCTAGAACACAAACAATAGGCAAAGAAGGGATTAAGAGAAAGAGATATTAGTCTGATCTTTAATGAAGTTCCAATGAGCTCATAGAGGCATATGAGGAGACTACAATTTCTGATAGTATCTGCAACAAATATGTTCTTGTTGTGTGCATGAACATCCCACGTTTTAGCATCCATCAAATGTTATTATGACAGAGCAGTTGTGACTAATGTAATTTGATTACACAAAGAAGTGTATTCTCTAGCTTCACAATGCCGTATACAGCTTCCTAAGATATTATGCCAATATATTGTCCAAAATATGAAGTAAATGCAGATAGATATTTTCTGATATTGAAATATTGAGATGCAATCAGCCCTCCAACATATTCAGCACTATTGGGACCCCTGTAGGCGAGGCACTGCACGAGGTGATCTCTGAAACCCACGAGGCGATAGGAGGTATGACTTAATGAAGACAGCTTCTAGGGAAAACATGGAGGAGGTGATGAAAGAAATGGGTAGGAGTCTGCAGCTGAATGATAGAGGATTCTCTCTTATCAGATGAGGGATTTGCAGCACACGCACACACACACAGAGACCAACCTAAAGCCTTGGGTTTTATGAGCTGCAATCCTTCCATCCTTCCGTCACAGGCTCCATCTCTCCTCATCCCCCCACTTCCTTGCTTCCATTGCCCCAGGCAATGTGGGTGGGGCACGGATCATTGATGTGTTGTAATGACGCTGTCCTCAAGCTACACTTAGCATCATACAAGTGCATTAGCGGCCTATTGGAAATCCTGCTTATTGGCATGACCCAGTGTCCAGCCTATATCCCAATACACAGTGCTATATTCGACAGCTTCAAACCTCAGTGCTGCAAAGACAATTCAGCGAGGAACGCTGTGTACCGTTTATTTATGCTGCAACTACAATGGTACAGCGCTTATTAAAAACAATGTGTGTGATACACTCACACATTGGGGGATAACATACGCTGGATAATAAAACAATAATTTTCTTTATTATTTTTTCCTCTGACATGTAGACAACACATTATTGTCTTGAATGAAAAAATTTGATTAATTTAATCTTATACTGTAGTTATTTCTTTAAAAGTGTGAGTTATTTTACATACAGGCTTTCATTTGAATTTGCTTTCAACAAACTTGAATTCAGGAATATATAACCTTTATGAATCTGGCAATAATTTGAGAGATGGAGGAGTAGATATCCAATGCCGTATTACATTTTCAGAGAGGGTGCAGCAGTTGTAAGGATGGCTTGCAATGCTTCTGGTGTGTGGACCACAAATGCACAGTCATCTGCATACTGTAGCTCAATGATATGCTAAGATTGTGTCAATTCTCTGTTGGGGATTTGGAACACCAACAAATAATTGAATGTCCTCATCATCACAATTAATAGCATTAATGGCATCTAAACTGAGCCCCATTGGTTGCTTACGTTTTGCTTTAATTCACTAACCAAGTTTACAACTAAGTTTAGCTATGCAAAGTAACAATCACTCTCAGTGTAAATGTGAGGCACAGATTACCCCAATTTCAGTAAAGAGCTGTGAGAATTGGGAATGGTTAGGGGCGATATGTGCTATTGTTCACAAACATACTTCTGATGGATGATAAAATAATGAACTTACATTTATTTTTAGTTCTTATAAATAAAAACAATCATTTTTTCTTTGTGGCATGAGGAGATACAATCCAGACTGACACTTTTACCTTGTTCAGAGACAGGTTCTACAGGTTCTACAGTCATAGAAATGACCGTAGTGCTCGCCCCACAAACTCTGCTGGAAGTCTCTATCATTTTTCAAAAGAAATAAATCTAAGGTTGAAACTGTTCTTCAAGGTTATACCCAGAATCCAAATGCACAATGCCGGTCCATCTTCAACATACCCCAGTTCTATCACCCTCCTGAAATTGTTTTCCTTATTGGGAAAGCACTGAAGGAGTAGCACTGAACAGAGGTCACTTTCTTACCCAAATGTGGGAGAGAGATGGCCTACTGCGCATTCAAGCCCAGGCCATTTAACAGTGTGGGCAGTGCCAATCTGGGCTTATAGTCTTTAACTCTGACCAACTGCCAATTAGGCTGCCCCTGGATGGAACTTTTAGGTTTCAACCTCATGGAGTATGGCCGGGTAGTACATTTTGCAGGGTGCACTCCACCCAAGCCTCAGCTATATAATTGAAATAAGGTTGAAGGATTGTCTCTCTGTATGTCATATTCTCTCTCCGTATCCTTCTCCTTCTCTCGCTCACTTCATATTTATATATTCTGTTTTTTATCTGATGTTGCCTGTATTTATCTGGGTGTATCTCTACAGCACAGTTTATGTTTTAGTCCCAATCTTAGCTAACCCCTACTGTATACACATCTGTCACTTCCCATCTGCCACAGTACTATTGTAACGTATGTATCACTAATGAGTTGCGAGACAAACACACTGCATTTACTTGTTAGTCTATATATGATTATAAATGTGTTATTCCCTGTTGGTGAGCTAGATAATGCTAGGTCATACTGTGATAAGCTAAGCATGACTTCGTTAAAAGACAATGCAGCACTCTTGTTCAAATATTTGGTTCCCATTAGAGCCTGTACTGGCATTTCAGAAAGGCCACAGAGTTCACTTTGGGCACAGTGCTCAATACTACCATTCTATCCTGGCAGGCAGACAAGCTATTCAATATGACTAGCAGCAAAATATTTGATGGGCCTAATAATTCACTATTCATTCTAAATGGAGGCTGAATTCTCATGCAAAGAGAGACATCTTAAATAACAGCGGTTTCCCTTAATAACCATTGTATGCCTCAGGGAGAAAACCACAGTGCAGCATATGTAATGACCTACCACTTCTGCCCAGTGCCCATCAATGTTTCTCTTGGTAGCAAAACATAATTATTTAAAGCTGCTGCCTGCCAATGCACTCATAGTAGCAAGAGGCGCCTGTCTGAGATACTGGAGAGACTGGACTGGAATATAAGACGCGTAGTATACACTAGATCTTTGTCGAAGACCAGTGCCCCATTAAGCCATGGGTGGGTTGACCAGTATCTTATGACCTAGTACTTATGACTGAAGAAAATCTATCCCGTTGGGTCTGGTGAATGGTAAATGGTAAATGGGCACATTTATATAGCGCTTTAGAGTATTTTTGCCTGACATTCACCCAGTCACACACACATTCATACACCGATGGTGATCGTTGCCATGCAAGGTGCGACCAACCACCGGGAGGAGTTAGGGGTTAAGCATCTTGCTCAAGGATGCTTACAGGTAGGTCAACACGGGGTTCAAACCCACAACCTTCTGGCTGGAAGCCCAACACCCAGAACACTAGACCACCCTGTCCCTCCTGTGGTGCACAACATTTCATACACAAACAGGACAGGATGAGTAAATGAATGAAATAATGAACAAATGAATCAACCGTATTGTAGGAGAAATAATAACGTTATACAGTAAATACCATACGAACTCAATGCCCTCGTACCATTATGGTTTAGGAAAAGAACAGGTGAATGGGTAGGTGGAAAAGTCAAGAAGATGATAAGGAAATTGGTACAACTGAATAAATGAACAAATGAATGGATTAATGCACGAATAAATGAATGAATGAATACTATGTATGCTACAAGACATTCACAAACATAGCTGAGCATACATCATGATGAGGCTCTACTGAATGTACTGTATGCAACTGAAACACTAGTTATTGCTACTGTATTCCTAATTTAAATGATGCATATATCCTCCTCATACTGATCTGCTGTGAGAAGGTTTCCTGAGGTGATTTCTGCCTTCGACGTGAGTTCTGCATGAACTACACTCACTGCTAAACATAAATTCATCCAGCTTCAATGTACGTGAGCCAACTTTCCAGAATGATATTGCACAGATATAGCAAAACACACGGGCAGGCATCCAACCAACTGTAGGACACTATCATTTGAACATTTGACAGGATTCTATATGTGACACAAAGGCAGATTCTTGCAGAAAATACACAATGTCATTAAAGAGTTTGAAGAGCAATAAAGAGTGCATGCCTTAATGCACATGTATGGCGGTGCATCGGTGCAACTGGTTATCAGCAGACTTTCAGGCACCTGGTGCCAGCAAGGAGAGATCAGCTGAGAGCCAGCAAGACAGCTGCTTCTTGGTGTGGATCAGAGGTGTTCCCTACAAATAATTGTCTGTCCTCGAAGTGAACTGGTTATTCTCTTTCATCCTTGCAGTGTACCCCCATGCACGCTGACATAATGCATGTCAGAGTATAAATCATGGAAAACGTATGATGTTACCATATATATTTCTAGGAGTACAGTATTTAAGTGAATATAGATTACACTTGCAACCAAATGAAGTTGCAGTGGGTGTTTTTTAAACCTTAAAAATATTCCTGACGTATTTAGTTTTCTATACAATTATACAAATCGCTGCATGTCTGCATTCTCGGCTAACTTTACAGGCCTATATGGGGGTAGGCGGGCCTACTAGGTTTTGTTATGATGATCCCAGCACATCATAAAGGCCCATACTGTGAACCGTAGTAGGCTATTATGCTATTATGTAGTAGGCTATTATGGTTGGCCTATAGCCTACAACAAATGATAGGCCTATGGATTACTTTGACTAAAAAGCTGCTGCTTCGCTCAGCGTTTGTTTCACGTTCTGAATATACTGTACGAAAGAATAAACTGTTCGGTCCAGATCCAAAAGATTCGCCACAGATCACAAATAACGTCGCGGCTCCTCTCCAAACACACCTGATAAAACACACAGTCCAAAAGGCCGCCCACTGTTGGTCAAAACCACAACGGAAATTTTTATTCGGACCTTTGCCATCCAAAGACGATGATGACAGTTTAAGTGCTCAATAAATGGAGCACGCTTCCCTACAGCATCCGACGCACCCATACGCATCCACCCATTTACTCTGGTGGGTGGGTGTTTATCATTTTAGACATATTATAAATGCGATGCAACACAAGTGGCAAATATACCGGAGCAGGCTCGCCCCTTTTTCACTTACCGGATTTGAAAAACGCCGCTATGTCTGCCGCGTCCTTCGCTGCCTCATCCAGCCCTTCTGCTGCGCTCATCGCTGCAGCCAAGTATGCGCCTGCCCTGCTATAAGAAATGTCAGCACGCCTTTTATTTCACGGTAAATGGAAACGCGATGTCTTTCATTGAAACGGATCTCGCCTAAGGTAGAGGTACTCTGTAAATACGTGCTCCCGAGAATAAGCGAGAATTCTTCTCCTCCATTTTGGCCGAGAAGGGAATTTATTTTATCCGACCGGCGGCGCTCCTGAGTTGGGACGTGAGAGGGGGAGTGACAGTAAGAGAAGGCGGAGGTAGAAGGGGGAGGGCTATTCCTTTCCGAGGGGTGGGTGTGGGTGTAGGTGGGATATCCTGGGATTCCGTTTTGGCTTTTTGGTGCATTGTGCGCCACTCATATTTTATATTATGTCCGTGGCGCACATGATATATAACGGCCCGTGACGTTTCTGATACTGTTCGCCATATGATGAAATGTGCTGGCTTGTTTCAGCAGTACAATTAACATTAGCATACTATGTAGCTTACTGTATAAATAGTATGTTTTAACTGTTACAATTAAAAAGGGGCGAAGAAGAGAGCATTTCTTCATTACGTTCCTATGATCGTGATGATGATGATGATGATGATGATGCTGATGATGGTGTTGGTGGCGATGAGGTCATTTGCCCCACATCTATTTTCAACCAATTCTTCCCAATTCCCACTGCTTGCGTTTTAATGATGCAATGCTGCCCCCTACCTATCAATACGTTAAAAGACGCCAGAAATACAATTTCTGGTGTAAAAAAAAACTTTAGCCTATTGATGTAGACTATACTTACAGGTAGGCTACTGTAAGAAGTGCGATGCTATGTCCACTTAAAGGAGTGATTAATTTGTTATGGAAATGAATGATTCATTTTATATAAAATGTGCTTGCAGATTTCATATTTAATTCTTCAACAGGGGCGTACAGGACAATTGCAAAAGTCTCACATAGTGAACCAAAAGGGCCCTAATGGACAAAGTGACAATGCAAGTATGATCTACAATTTAGTTCACTAGGTAATACCCTACAAAGGATACTTTGCATTGTGCATCTACGAGAGTCAGTTTATCTAAAATGCCTACAGTGGCACTTGTCCTTGAAAATCAATTGACCAATTCCTACAATTGTTAAAGTTACAAAACATAGGAGGATATAGACTACTTTGACAATGTGCTTTCATCTCATGCTATTAATTTATTATGTTTAACTGTGGGAGAAACGTCACTTGGTTTACAGGAATATACAGTACAGCGACTGTACCAAATTGGATGGTCAGCATGATATCCCATTATGCTAGATGTACAGTGATGTACTATGACCTTTAGACCAATAGATGGCAGTATCTTCACAATAATATATGCAGCCAACCCTCTCTGTCATAAGACAAGACCAATATTTTTTAATCCATATTTGTGAAGTGTGTCCCATTCGTTGTCAGTTTTGCATTCAAATTAGCTGCATTTTAAAGCTTGCCAAATGCTTTACATCGGTTAAACTCTCTCTCTCTCTCTGCCTCCCCACCTCCCTTCCCCACCACACACACACACACACACTCATAATTTACAGTGAAGCTTCTGCTTCATGGCTGTTCCCAGCCAGACATTTCTCCATAGAAAATCAGTCAGGCCACAGTGAAATATTGATGTCCTAACTGCTTTTAAATGCAAAGCTATGCAATCATTTCACTGCTAGCAAACTGTCTCTCTGAGGCTGTGTCTCTGATCATCCTCAGCAACTCACCTATGGGGCCTGCTTATGCGTGCGTAGTTGGCTTGGTGGAATTGGGAGGCCTTTTGACTTTTTTGATGTGTAGGCTACTGTTACTGCTACTGTTAGCCTGGCTTCGCCCGACTATGCTCTCAGATCTATTTATTTAGCTGAGATTACAGTCTGGAAACCCTGATCACATTAGCGTTTGAACAGCCACACTGCTGGCGGCCCAATCAGCGTGGGTTAGTGAAATTACGTTAAAGTCAAGGGTGTTTCAAAATGGTGGTAGAACGATCAAAACACTATGTAGCAACGCCGATTGGTTCAGCGCTGTCCAATAGTTTCATTAACCAGAGGTCTACGCGAAGCAGGATGATACACCTGCGAACATTTCCTAATGGAGCATGGCCAATTTCATATCTTGAGCCAGTGTACTGTAGCTCAAGATATTAAATTGCCATGGTTTACTGGCAATTTGTCGGGAACTCTTTGTGGCTTCGATATATTGTACATCTGTAAGGCAACAAAGCAAAGTGTTCTTCTACATGCAATTTCTGACATTGTGCATGCTGTTTCTTGATTTGTTTACTGATAGGCCTTTAACTCTATTCTCAAAAGAGATGTTAATGTATGTCCTTTGGAAGATAGATAGATAGCCATTAATACATTATTTTCAATTACGAAACAATGTCAAACTGCAGCTCAAGTGAGTAGACAAACATGGTGTAAAACACAGTATGCATATAATGCGTATTACCTTACCACTGGGGGCCGCGAGGCATGCACACAAAAATGCTTTATCTAATGTGTGTCTTGATGTAAGGATTGCAATGACAGATTTGATTTCAAAATACTCCTTTACATGTAAACACTATACATATTGAAACTCTGTTCACAAAACGTTACATAATTATTGTATATCATCCTATGTAATATTTATGTTTTTTAGTGTGTTAGTCAACCTTCTAGATGTTCTGATCATCCTCTGTCTGTCTGGTTGACCCAGGACAGATTTTTGCTGTTTGGTCAACTTAAAAGTCCAACACACACTCACACACACACACACACACACACGCACACGCACACACACACACACACACACACACACACAAGCACGCATGGGTGTGTACGCATGGGTGTGTATGCGAATTTCCATGTTTGTCAATCTGTCCAGTGATCTCAACAAGCTGGGTGATTTCATTGCCAAACCCCACCACCTGTGCTCGGACAATCAGGCACTCAGCTTGTGTATGTATTGCCCATCTCTGTCCCCATGGGTCAATACGAGCTGTGTTCTGTCCCTCACCCAGACCTCTTGGCTGACTGTATCTCACTGTGGCCTCTCTGAATCAACCTATCAATACATTCTGGTTTACCTGATCTAATCTCACATCATTACTCATCTTTTGTGGATTCATTCTGCAATGCGTTGTATTCGAAACTCAGAAAAATCCAACCTCAGACACGAAAGAGTGCGCCGCATGAACAGACCTGACGTCACAGTGTTATGGCGGCACACAGCACAAAGAATATCAATGTTTACTTGGTGTAGCGTTTGTCTGTGCGAGCACGCGGTGGCCTACAGTTCTTCTTCTGTCTCCATCAAAGTGTGCTCTCTCTATTAAATTAGCATTGTAACTAATTACTATTTCCAAAGCAGTAATAATACTACAATTACTGATCCAAGTAATGCTGCATTACTGCGTTACAAGAACAATATTTTTGGTCCTAGTAAACTTAGATGAACCAATCATCTGGTTTGAGAGGCTGCAATGTTTTTACTTTGGCTGATTGTTGACCCTTAAGGTTAATTATTGTTCCAATAAAGAGGATTACATGCTACAATGAGCTGGCTACACAGGTTGTCATTTTTCAGAAGGGGCGAGGCAGGGTAGTGATTGTGAAAGTAATATATAATCTAACTAATTACTTTTAATACCCAGTAATAATGTAAAGTAGTATTTTAACTTTTTGAAGGAGTAGTAAGTAACTAGTAGCTATTACAATTCCTGAGTAACTTGCCCAACACTGCTCATGAGATATAGTCCCATTTCTTAAGATCCTTCGGAATTACTCAGAATCCTACTTGCCTAGTTAATTTATTACCATTCATCACTAGTAGAATTAGTAGAATTACTGTTCAACATTTCAGAAAATGTGGTTAGATTGTTCAGGTGCAGTATGCACCTACATAAAGGGAGATGAGTCACATGCGCACCTAAAAGTGCATTCAAAATATCCCACAATGCACTGCATTCTGTGGTCAATACCACAATGCACCACATCACTAATGCATGCACCACCTTCCTGAGTGCGTAACTTCTTTGCATGCTCTTCCATGGGTCTTTGTTCCCTCAGGTTGTGCCATTGGATGGAGGCAAGAAAAGATTCAACATAGTCGACCTACTCTGATTTATATTCTAAATTAATGCATAGTTAACTGGTCTTATCGTCCAGTATATGTTTTATTTGAATTAAAATGGTTCAGTGAAAAATATTATGCAAATAATGTGCTGTAGATAAGATAACACTGTACTACGATGCTTGTCAGGTACATGTGAAGAGCAGTCACTAAGAAAAACAAGACTTGGATTGGATGAACCGTCCGTCTAACGCATCCATCACAGGCTAAGGTCACACCTAAACTGTGCCTGTAGCTGCCAGTGAAGCTGATTGACCTAAGCGCATGGCCTTGAAGCCTGTCCAGACTGATACTCGAGACAATGTCAAACTGGAGCTCACAAGATCAGGGTGGTATCACGAGGACAGATCGGCCTCTGGATTTCCAGTAGAAACAGGAAGGCCAAAAATAGTGTGTGAGAATGCTAACTGGCGTGTGTGCATTTTTCACACATTCAGTCAGCACCTCCGGGGTTGTCACCTTCGAGAGCATCCACATGCTGAAACATGAAACGACATGCACCTGAAATACAGAGTTTTGTTCTTTGTCTTCTGTCAATCACTGCCAGGTAGAATGTTTGAGATCAGGACATTTATGGTGCACTCCTTGATTCTGTTACTTAGGCTACGTAGGTTGGTGTAAAGAGGGGTTAATTAAGGTTGGTTAAATAACAAGTAATTACAATTAAGGCAAATTGTTAATTCTCACTAAAACTTTTATATTTACAGTTGATTTAAACCAAGAAACCAGATAAACATGTTACATGAATGCAATGAACAAATGCTGCACCTCTGGAGACAAAAGTACATCGTGTACTTTTGGCATTGCTTTCCTTCTGAGCCTGTTGATGAGGTAAGTGGCTTCCTTCAACTCAGCTTCCTTTCATCCTGAGCCAGTGAGACAATGGCAGGGTGGCAGTGTCGCATTCAGACACCCTACCCAGGCTATCAATACCGGCTGATCACCTCGCTCACATACAAAGCTAATGACTGTCTCTGATAACACCACGTGTTTGTGACAGATCAGTCACAGCAGGATATGGACTGTGGAGAACAAACTGGTTGCATGTGTGCAGGTGTGTGTGTGTAGGTGTGTGCAGGTGTGTGTGTGTGTGCGTGTGCATGTGTGTGTGTGTGTGTGTGCGTGTGTGCGTGTGTGTGTGTGCGCGTGAGTGTGAGTGTGAGAGAAAAGACAGAAGAAAGGTCAGTGGTTGGTCAGGTTGACCATTGGCCAACAGTAAAAATCTTTATTTTGGGAAAACTTAACAAAATGATTCTCCACTAAAGGACAAACATTATTTCATAACTGTATGTTTTATAAAAAAATATGAAAAAGGAATAAGAATAACTGGGACTTAATCGCTTTGGCTCATTGCTTCACTAAATAACTAGTGTTCTGCCAATTTACATTCTGTCCATGGTGTCCATACGTTCTGTCCAATTCTTCTTTTTTTATTTGTAATTCTTTGATTTCAGAGTTACATGATGGCCACCAATCGAAAGGCAGACGTTGTTAGTCACCTCCCTTGGTAGACAACTTCTGTGATGAGCAGAATCTCAACTGACAAGGTACCAGAAGGCAATGGGTGAAATTTAATGCAGCCTCATTAATAGTTCTTTTTTATCAGCCAACTTTCCGAAAGCTTTGAATGCAGTCATTAAAAATATGTCTGTAATATGCAACTCAGAGGCATATCAAAATTGCTCTTTGTAACCAGAACGCATATTAGCTAATTTTTATCTTCAAATGGTCACTTAAATACATATTTTATATGGCTTCTAACAACACTTATAGACAATTTGACTCACTGCTATGAAGACAAAATACAAAGTTAGAAATACTGGTGTAAACATAAATTCAAATATTGGTTTCAACAGCCATATCTACTAGAGTACATTTACATATACAGCATTAATTAAACCCTTTTAGCAAAACATATTCATTTAATGTTCAGACTTATTCATTCATCTCCAATAGGTTAGACAACGATAACAGTCAATGCACAGGTCTCCAAAAATACTGGCTGGTCTGCTGACAGTTCCCAGAGTGAAGCTCTTACTGTATAGCTATACTACATCTACCAGTGTTTCAGTTCCAATGTTCCACTGCTTGACATACTGTGCAGTATGCCATGTGGGAATTATAATTCCGACAAGTGTAGTGTCTTTAACAACTCTCCAACCTTTAACACCTCTCCAACAGTGCTAAAGCGTTCACACAGTGAGATACTCAGCAATAATGTATGGTTTCAGTTCACAGTGGGAAAAGACATGGCTCAGTACTGGAAGTTCTTTGGCTCAATTTAGCAATGCCATTGCTAAACTGAAATAGTTCTGGAAATAATAAGCCAATAATCTTCTTTATTTACTGTGTCTTTCTGATACTGTAGCATTTACAGGAGCCTATAGCAATAATTGCAGCAACAGAGCCAAAATGTGTATGTTTTAAGCACACCTTCCATAAATTAATGGGAAACATGGTGGCCCAGTGGATAGCACTTTGACCTCAGAGCAAGAAGGTCCCAGGTTCAAGTGGAGTTTGCATGGTTTCCTCCACTATAAAAACATCAGTGTCATGTGACAGTTCAATTAATTAACCTTCAGTGATAAATTAAGTCCAAAATGTTGAATGATTTCTTCTCCAGATGTATCTTAAAGCTAAATCACTACAGTAGGGGAGCACGGGGTAAGATGAGCCACCTGTGACGCCGTGTCGGGGATGAGGTGAGTGCAGGCGCAGACCAAGGAAGCACAGGCGGAGAATGCTAATAATGAGCA
>JAODUE010031660.1:0-21293 GCA_027564755.1 Amblyopsis hoosieri
ATATACACACACACACATACATATATATATATACACACACACACATGCAGACACACACATACACACTGACACACACACACATACATATATACATATATATAAACTTTGCAACATTACAAATTACAGTCACGTTCTGAACGTTTCAGTCTCATCTTATACCATCTAGTCCACTGGTGATGTCTGCTGGTGTATCTTCCTGCACTGGTCTGTAGTACAGTTCATAGAATTCCACCGTATCATCTGAAAACAGACTCCAGCAAACACGCAAGGACGTTTGTGTGGCAGAGTTGGGCGTCTGAGGGTTGATAACTGGGGCAGATGGGGCTGCGGGGTAAAAAAGCATGAAAGTGACCAGCTGATCTAATCAATACTACAACATATAGTTGTTATTTCAAAATAAGCCTTTTTAAATTATATTAATAACATTGTGCTTTGTGTTCTTTAGAAATAACATCTAATTTCTGGAAGACCACAAACAACAGGGCAGCTGTCAAAGATGTTTTAAAGCAATACTGAACATTAAACCCTAGTAATAATAATAATAAACTATGTATTTAGCACCTTACATACAGGAGTTGTAGCTGAAAGGGCTTTACAATCACGATTGACACATTGGAGATCTGATCTCCCTATAATAAAATCCACAAATACATGGTGGTCGTTAGGTAATCATTATGCCACGTTAGACCTGGTACAATGTTGATGGAGTCCATCATAGTTTTGACATCAGATAGGTCACCAATGGGTGTGTTGAAATCAAGACTTGCAGAAAGTGTGAGGCCAATCTCTCCTTTTACAAACTCTTCAATTCTGGTGAGATATCAAACAGTATATATTGAACACTAAGGTTTTCAAGAAAGATTAGGCAATTATTATATTGTTGTAAAAGACGATTGGTTAGGTATTATTCTAAAACACACAGACAGCTATACGTGCACAGGAATACGGTGTTATATCAGCTTCATATTATTTCCATTTATTACAATAAACAACATGAGCAACTTCACACCATCACACTGAATTACCTCCTCATGGTGGGCATCACTTTCTGTCAACAAAAAGGTCAGAGCAGAGCAACTCAGCAACACATTACACATCCATAATAGCCTACAGTATAATGGTACATTATTCCACATAGTGACACAATTGAATACTGGACTCTTGCTTGTTATATTATGTTATTATTTGATATACACCGGTAGTAAATTATAATGAATATAATAATCTGCATATTGTTCTTATTTGATGCTGCATAGGAATACACTTTGTACAATCAGAACAGGATCCAACAGACCTTTAAGAAAAGCCTCTTGTCCTGGCTGCGGTAGACATCCTGTGCCATCTCAATGAGCTCCTTGGAGGAATCCATCTTGCGCCCACAGTCCAGCAGCTGGCTGTACAACGTCTCGAGCTTGTTCTTCTTCTCCTCCTCCAGCTCCAACGCCCTCTCATCGTAGCGCTGGGACAACGTCTGCAGCACGTCATTGTAGTGGTGCTCCAAGTGCTGCTCCTGACGGCCAAAGTTCTCCTGCAAATAATGTTGCGTTATTGCAACCGTTATATTTACTAGTTGATTTCTCTGGTATTTGCATTGATTCATGTGATGATGGTTCATGGGAATCTTGTTGTTTGAGCTAACCGGCATAGCATGTGCTATCACAGTACCTCCACAGTGAGGAAGATCTCTTCCAGGTGCCCTGCAAAGTTCTCCATCTCAACAATCTTGTCCTTCAACTTATTTATTGTCTTCTCGTTCTGAAAGGAGGTGAGAGTCATGCATTAAAAAACAAACCTGGGAGGACACTTCAGCTCAATGTGCTGGGCTTGTCAAATATTATCTTATAGGTAATAAACAGATAGCAACTTTATCAGTGATATGCTTTGATCAAAGGTCTTTCACCCATCATACTTCGGGGGTTTGCTCTTCAAACACAGCATCACTATGTGCGGCCCCAGTGGATTCATCTTCACAGGGCTCAAAACTCAGGGACTCATTAGTGTCCAGTGAGAATCGTTGGAAGGTGGACAGGCCCTGGGTCCTGGCTGCTGTCTTTGGTATGGATGGCTCCCTGGTGGCCTCATTTGTCTCCTCATGCTCCTCTCCACTAAGAGCCTCTTCTGTGATCACATCAAGCAGGAATCCTCTGTCATAGTGGTCCATGGCAGGACAAGATAAACCAGTGTAACTATAAAAAAAATAAAGTGTTACACGTTAGTACATTTAGAACATAGTAGGACTATATATGGATGGCAATGCTTAAAGCATAATAATGTGTTTGTTCACGCCAAGAATCCCTGTATCAGAATGAATAAAAGTAGCGGCAACGATATCGTAGAACGTTTTGGTTTTTACAATATAGGCTAATGCAAACTAAACTAAGACCGGTCACCGGTGTGATTTCTGATTTAAATCAATGCAGTCAAAACATAATTTACCTTGACGACGAATTGCCTAATTAATTTCGCCTACATGATCATTTCAGCGACCTAGGTCAGCAGGGGAAGTGAAGTCAACTTTCATGTGAAGTCAACTTTGTATACCTAATATAGACCTAAAGCACTCAGGGTAAAAATAGAATGGCTTTTAAGAGAGCATGGCTCATATATCAAAGGCGTTTTGTATGAGCTGATCATCGTACAAACCAATGTAATACACAAATAAATACACTTGTGTTAACTTTAATTGAAATATCGACATTGTGTCAGCATCTGTCAAACTCATAGTGTTACAATGTTAAGTGGAATTCCCCAACATGTGACGCAAAGTTCAGAGTTGACCTGCAGGAAAGCCTACGTCATGCAAATGGCGGATGGTGTAAGTGTAAACACCGACACATTTTTTGACATAAATCCTTTACAATGAGTAGTATAGAGTATGAACGCATGGATAGTTTGGACGGCTGGGTCGCTATTAAACCGAATGCATTTGAAGAAAACGAGACATTTAAACTGGGCTTTATTGTCCAGTGGAACGTGATCGAGTCTAAATTCGCCGTTACCTGTCACAACAGAACCTTACAACGACAGAAGCGAAAAGACGAGGCTGGTCTCTGTGACAGTCAAATTAGCTGGGCTGGATTATTTTCGGTAAATGATTTGAAAAATATACATCAACAGTTTACTGGTGTCGCTGACATCTTGGGACCGTACTTTCCGGATCTGTCAGATTTCGAGGAGAGAAACATTTGGGACTTCATATTCCCTACCCGGAAGTCAAGTCTGGAGGATGGAGAAAGGGATTTTGATACACCTTGTCGAAAACTAGAAAAATATTTCAGTACTGCGATTGATATCTGTGGACGTAAGATAGTGCTAGACTCATTATTTGCACAAGATGAACGAGACATTGAAGAGTATTTTGAAAATCTGCAGGAGTTTAGGAAGAAGACCATGCAGGATGAAATGTCAAGGGACAAAGATCAACTGAAACAGGTGAGACGTACAGTAACGCTGGAAGCGAATTATAGTAACATGTTCGATATCTATTTGTTAGGTTCACAGCCTATCTTCTCCTGAAATGAGACAAAGTGGATTGGCATTTGCCCTAAGTCTAGGAACATTTTAAATTCTGTAACCTACTAAAATGTATGCATACATAAATACAAACCTGTTTTGCTTGGTAGATGTATGCATAGTCTCAACAGGCTGCATTCTGATGAACCTAAAATAATACAGACGTTTGTATTGTTGCCTATAGTGGTTTTTCTCCTTTTTTGATTATTCCACAGACTCAGTGTTAGTCTTTTGTGTATGGCCCATCTTTGTTCCCCTCACAGCTTCTGCAAAGCCATGGCACTGCTGACAAAATGGTTTTGTTGCTAAGCATCTACGAGGACGAGGACCAAGTTTACCAGGACCTGGTTACAACAGCTACAACCTTCTTCCAATACCTGCTGCAGCCATTCAGAGACATGAGAGAGCTGGCCTGCCTCTACAAGATAGAGATATTGGTAAATGTAGATCCATATTTGCCAACAGGTGGCCAGTTAAAGCTACTGCACTCGTTGTAATGTTATTATTCACAGATATTTATTTAAAGATGTTGCATCTTAATTTTCATCTGGTTTAGTTATGCACAATGCCACATGGTATATGCCAGCATTTAAATGGAGCATGTTGCTATTTATTGCCACTTATTGTCTCATTCTCTGCATTGGGGCTATACAAAGATCCCATTCTCATTGATCAATAGTATTAATAATAATAATAATAATACTTATCACTTCTGTTGGGTGTTTGGGTTGAGCCTCTTCTTTTCTCTAGTGTGTGTCTCTGGACACACACACTAGAGAAAAGAAGATACAATACACTTTTCAGTTGTATTGTGTTAGCTCACAACACAATGAAACATGGATTTAACTAAATAATCATGAATTAACAACAAATTGCTTCCTGACAGCATACACTAGCTCTGTTTATCCTTGTATTTCCATGCACATTAATGGGAACACTTCTGATTAGTGAACATTATGTTCAGCTAATTATCCTACAATAGAACATGGATTTTACACTATTTGGTGAAAGTTACAGGGATTTTCATTTATTTATTTCAAGATACATATTTCATCTATTAAAAAAATGCCCACTGTAAATTGAAGCCAACCATGGCTATAAATGACATACGTCTCCAGTATTTTGCATTTAGGGAGTGTTTTGGAGTGCTGTCAGATCCTAGGTCAGCCCAAATATGGACAAATGAAATTCAAATATGAGGCACAAGACGTTTTGCTGTCGTTTCTAACTAAGCTACCTACTGAAGCCCTGCTTCTGTACTAATGAAGAAGAAGCTAATTGCAAAAGTAGTGTGTGTGTGTGGAGCGTCTTAACACTTGTGCTCGCCGGGCTTGTCTTGTAGAAGTCTGTGGATGACGAGGACCTGGGTCCCAAGAGAATTGCGGCCCTGGAGGAGCAGGCCGACAAGTGGAGGAAACGAGCAGAAGATGCAATGTGCTCAATTCAGGACATCACTGTCAGCTACTTTGTACAGACCTCAAGAGCTCTTGCAGGTACAGCTACTGCTGCGTTATACTTGTGTGCTGTGTATATGATGCTAAGGAGTATAGCTGGTAAATGATGCAGACCGCAAGTGTCATACGTGTGTCATACATATTGCACACCTGTCCAGGTATGGTGAAGCAGATGGAGGAGGATAAGTGTCGCTTCGGACCGGCTGCCTGGGCGTCTGCCGCTCCCCGACTGGAGAAGCTACGCTTCCTATTGGCTAAGGAGACGCTGCAGCATATGAGAGCTAAAGAGATGTGCCTCAACCGCAAGAAAGCTGACATCAGAAAGAGGGTGTGTGTGCGTGTCTGCCCGTCTGTCCCACCCATCAACCTAGCGTGATATGTCTTGCAGCATGTCTGGTTTTCCTTGTATGAGCGTTTGAAGAATGTCATTTTCTGAATGCCTGACTGCAATTTGTAAAGTGTCTGTTAACGTGTGTGCAGCCTTAGTATTCATTCCTGTTTGTCTGCCCCCCCTGGCTGTGCACCTTCAGCAGACATTTTGTTGCCACGTGACTCACAGTGCCCGGTGAGGGTGCTAACATTGTGTTCTCGTTGTGCTTGTATGTCTGAGAGGCAGCACAGTGCCAACCCACTCCAGTGTACCTTACGCTTGGTATTCCAGACTGATCTGAATATCTGGCTGCCATAGGCCTTTGATCTATTTATAACACATGACTAGAAGCACAGAGAATCCCCTAGATGGATACCGTAAGCTCACACAACCTGTGTGTGTGTGCGTGAGTATGTGTGCGTGCGCAAACAAAACCGCAGCCATTTCAGCGTTTGTGAAGCTGCACCAAACCAGTATGGACATTTAGGATCAAATTGTGCATTTCAAGGTTTATGAAACGCACACAAATACATCCCCTTCATCCTCACCTGCTGAATAATTTATCTTATGAAGCTCTTTATAAATTAGACTCCAGGATGCTGAAAGTGCCTACTACTGTGAGATACACATACAGCTATGTGTGTGAGTGCATCTTTATAATGAGATCACAATGTTACACCTACAAAGAATTAATGCGAAAATCACTGGGGGATGCATAATTGAGTGGCACCTCGGTGTGTGCGCGTGCAGCACTGTACAACCTATGGCGTCCACAGAGGCAGTTTGTATGATATATGAAACAACTAGTCTTATAAGTATAATAGTATAAATCATGTGATGATATGTATTTGTCTACCTTTGCTGCACGTTCAATACTGCGGCATTGTTAAATGATGGCAAGGAGTGTACATGATGGGCAGTCCCCAAGAGGTGGCGCAGTGTCACATTGTTTAACGCTTTGGATTAACCAAAAATAGGTTTTACTTGGTGATTATTTTATTTTTAAGCAATTTCTCATTCTATATTTGTATATTACTATGATATATAACTACATATACCATGATATGTGTAGCCAATGTCACTTTTAGCACACTAATTAAGAGCTCTAGCTCATAAAATCACACACGAACATTGCACTTTCCAATGGTCTTTCTTTTGCGTTGGTATAGATGGGAGGGCTGTCGGACCAAGGACAGGGGCCGAGGCTCATGTCAGGGTGTACGTCTGTTGGAGGCAAGCAGAGTGAGACCGTGGACCAGATGGAGCTGCAGTTTTACGAGGCCCAGCTGGAGCTCTACGACACCAAGTTTGAGATCCTGAAGAACGAGGAGCTGCTGCTGGTGGCTCAGATAGACACCCTTAGACGGCAGATTAAAGGTGCACGTCGCTCCGTCTCTATGCCGTCCAACATTAGCTGGACTAATGTAGTCGCATGTGTCAAGAAATGACATAAATGACTCGAAACAACGCTGAATATAAGCACATTTTCTAAAAAATATAACAGAATAATAATACAACTACAATGCCGAATATATGCAAATTTTCTTAAAAATATCAGAATAATAATTTATATTATTTCTTAACCTTGAAATTGCCTTTCAATACCTCAAATACATCTTCTGGTCACACATCCACATAATTTACTGTATGTGTAGTGCATCTGATAAATACTATATAGTGCTTTGTTTTAAAATTATCAAGATCTCAGAATACATTGCCTAGAGTTTCAAAAGCACAAAAAAGTAAGCTGTGAAAATACTTTTTTATAAAAATGTTCTACTCATTTTAAACTCTGATATGCAGTGGAGCAGAAACACCATGTTTCAAATAATTATAACCCACAAACTGTACTGCTTTTATGGAATTTAAATGATCTCTAATTGTTGGTCCTGGTTAGTAGAAGTTTTTCAAAACTGCGTGTGTGCATGCACATAATTATCTATTACCATTTTATTAGAAATAAGCAAACAAGAATAGAAATAATAATAAAGATGATAAAATAGTAATTTTCTAAAATAATTTGATGGCCCTAAGACCATCTTGCGACCCATCCTAGGAGAAACAGGGCCTTACAGTAATGTGTTTCCAGAGCTGAAGGAGGAGGTGGTCTATTATGATGTTTGTGAAGACCCAGAGGAGCTCCAGAGTCTGGTCCAGACAGCTGGCCATCACACAGACCCTCCCGCAGTCAGGCAGCTGAAGAAGAGGCTGCAGACGCTGGAGACCAAGAGGGGAAACATCTGTGCCCGGCGAGCCTACCTTCGGAACAAGAAGGCAAGAACATGTGGCCTTATAATTGTGTACATGAAAGTACAGTATGCAGCTCTGATCTGGCTCCACTGTATATTATGGGGGTGTCAATCGCTTTACTAAATGCAGGCTTGTAAAGCACTTTGAAAGTTGGTACTGGGATTCAGGATGATAACATGAGGCTTTATTTGTATACATTACTTTAAGTCATAGTTCAAATGCATTTTTGATTTGATTTGAGGAAGGAGAGGAGTACTAGGTCTTTTTTTTTCTGGGAAACATTCCATTTGGTTGTTCAATTGAGTTAATTTTTCTCTATCCATTTTCTTCGACACCTTCACCTCCTCCAGGATTTGATTTTTGATCCTATGCCACATTAGACCAATTGTCTGCCATGCTTCTGCCATTATTCTAAAGTATATAATAACTAAGGTTAACCCAGTTACCGTATATTAATTGTTAAGTTACTTTGGATAAATGCTGTCAATGTAAACATTTAAAAGTCAAATGCATAAACACCAGTGTGTGTGTGTGTGCGTGCGTGCGTGCAGGATCAATGCATGGAGGCCCACGAGCAGAAGCAACATTCAGCTGAGCAGGACACCATCGTGTTTACCCAGCACCACTGGGTCCAGCTGGTGAGTCGCCATGGCAACTTGGCAAACACGCTCAGACAGAGGTCACCGGAGAAACGTGATCAAAGTCGTTCTCTCTCTCTTTTTAACGGGCAGAAACGAGAGAAAAGGAAAGAGGAGGAGCAGCGGAGGAAGGAGTGGGTCGACCAGGAGAGGGAGAAGACCCTGAGTCGCCTTCGATCCTTCAGAGAGGTGCCTTCATATTCTTCTTCAACGTTATTGTCACGGCACATGTCAAAAGTACAACGAAATGTAGATGGCTTCTTACCAGCGGTGCTAGCAGTAGAATTATACCAAGTGCAAGGTAAGCACATACATACTAAAATATGTATCCACATGAATGTCTATTGCTGCCAGTATACAGACTATGAGCAGGCACATGACTCATGTGGAATGATGATGCTGGCGCAGTTTGCTTCTGGTAAAGGCCCAGAGGCCCAGTGACACGCCTTCATATGTCTCAGAGATGGCCGTGTGTTGACACCAGAGGTACAAACACGTTGCTTTGGTTTGTATCTCCGAGGACAGCTCTAACAACTTAGTACCTGCCACCCACCTAACACTCCCCCACACACCTCGTTCTCTACCCCTCCCCTTTTAGCTCACAGTGGTTTTTCAGACATAAACGATGAGCTGGTCAGCCTTGATACTACGCCTCAGTGTCTCTGTGGCCCATTATCTCTCCCAGACTGAGGCGTGGGTCTTTGCCCCTCAGTGATTGGTAGGAATCCATTTCTTCATGTCAGTTAAAAGCTATCGTGTCTCCCTCTCCCAAGAAGCGTCCGGGCCAGTACGTCCTGAAGACTCCTCAGTCCAAGATGGCGTCCACGGAGCCGCTGTGCTCGGACGCCGCCCAGCCGCTGTCCATCGTCAGCCTTGGCCCCGCCCCCCCCTCCGCTAAGCCGACGCCGCCTCGCAGGAAGTTGGCTAAGAAGCAACAGCCTCCCAAGTCCAAAGACATCCCAGTTCACATCTATGCCCAGCCGCCACCACCGTCGGCCCCTCCCCCTCCTCCCCCCGTGACCCCTCCCCACCCTGCCAACCTACCACCTCCTCCGCCACCCCCACCTCTCCCTCCCCCTCCACCCCCCCTACCCTCGATGCTGCCTGCCCCGTGTCACCCCCAGGATGCGCCCATGGCTCTGAGTGAGAAAGAGGCCCCCCCCTTCCCTGCCAAGAACACCCTCACGCAAAACATAGGTGAGAAATACACGTGCCAAACTCACAGTCAGTTTTACATGTATTCTTTGTGCATGCCGTGTGTCTGAAGGTACAAAGTTACACGTGCTGGGGTGGCTAGAGCGGTGGGATGTCCGAAGCAGCTTTTTGTTTTGTTCTCTGCAGAGGAAACACATGGATTTGTATTATGCAGCAATGCTTGACAGACTACGGCATGCATGTTGGCATGTTCTGCTGGGTCATGTGCCCTTATTGTTTTAGTTATGTGTAACTGTCAATCAAATAAGGGCTGTAAACACACCAGTACATAGGAATAGTAAACACAACAAGAGATGCATGTGTTTTAAAATGAGTGAAAACCAATGCGTCCCTCGTTTTTTCCTATGACTGTCCTTCCTCTTGCATTAGGAACGATGGACGAGGTGCTGGCTTCATTGCAGCGTGGACAGATCCGGCTCCGCAAGGTCGCGACCCCTGCTGCGCCCTCTGCAGGGGACCCCAGAGACAGCCTGATGTCTGCCATCAGACAGGGAGTGGCCCTGAAGAAAGTAAGTCCGTTGACTGACATGTGTTTGTCCATTGACAAGTAATGCCTTAAAATAAATGGTAAAAGCAAAGGGCTGTTGTGTATGATGATGATACTGATTGTGATTTTTTTTGCTCTATTTTGCTTATATTTCTGGCAGTGGATATTAAGTCATTAGTGCTAGTTATTTACAAAACGTGCTCTCTGGTTGGTTGATATTTTGGGTGATTGAGAGACTTCCAAATTTCTGAGCATTTTGCACATTAGGCTAATGTTAGTTTATATCCTAACCATAACTAGATAGTTATCCATCAGAAGCAGGCCACCATTGTCGCAGCAAACAAATGTCCCCCTCTGTACTTTGTGACGGTGGCAACCTTTACTGTTCCAGGTCGAGTCTGTGCGTGCAGAAGGCCAGAACACCGACAGTGAGCTGGAGAAGAGCATTAAGGCTGCAATGCAGAGGATGAAGAAGGTCTCTGCTGACTCCGACGACTCTGCAGATGATGAGACACTGTCTGCTGAGTGGGACAGCTGAGAAACACACGTTTTCACCCAGACACTACTGTTAGCTTGAAATGTCGCCGTTATCCTATTTATTTCCAGTGATTTTTTTAGGTAGATATTGACAGCTGATTTGTGCCAATACCAATAACGACACTAACAGAGAGGAGTTTGGAGGCCTAGACAAAAATATCAACAAAAAAAGCATGCAATTTTAGTTTTTTGTTGTTGTTTTTTTAACCCAGGTGACAAGACGGTCTCCAATCCTTCATTTTGGTTGACCCTGCCAGATCAATCTGTGGTTGACTGTGTCACCCAAAATGTAATATACTGTATTGTAGTATAGCAGTAGTCAGAGCTTTCTCCTCTCTGAGTGGATAGTCTAGACTCTGTGACTGCTGAAGAAGCCATCTGTATGCCTCGGACACGTTAAGTAGCAGTGGACCCAGTCAGGGAAAGCTTTTGAGGCGAGCCCAACTCCAGTGCCCTTGAGCACCCTGGGTGGGTGTTTTAGCAGACTCCAGAACTGTTGGATTTGATCATTTAAGAGAAAACTCAAATCTGTTTCCACTGCGAGATTGGCCTTTTATCGAATGATCAGCCAGTCACATCTTCTGCATTTTGTCACTAGCCTTGAGAGGTTGCTAAGTATTATAAGTAACATCCATTCATGTATTTGTAATTGTTTATCATGCAAACCTTATTGCATCCTACCCTACAGAGAACCTTTACACTGACAAGCTGATGCGTTATTCTTTGTGTTAAGGGCTATTTTATTGCTTAGTTTGTTTTCACCCAGCGACACGCAGCACTTAATTTTAAGATACAAACGACTTAAGACTACCATGAAGCACTGATCTTGTTTTAGCATTCGTTTTCTGTTGCGGCAATTAGGATGTGTAATCTCAAGTGCCTTGAGGACAATATTAACTGTATGTCTTTGAAAATAAAAATGTTTGCACATTGCAAATCTCCGTTTTGTTTTGTCATTTCATTTTCATGTAACTGTGCAAGTGAATTCTATTAGATGTAAGTTGTGCCTGCACACATTTCAGGCATTCAAATGAGGCGTGCGATTAAAGAGATCTTGATGCTGAGCGACTGCACTGGCAGAGATCTGTAGCCCACATGAGTCATATTGCAATACCCATGCTAGCAGTCCTTGCTACGAAACAATTGTTCCTGCATCGAGGGCTCACACATCCCCAGTGGATTATTCCACCTTGTGTCCTTACAGCAATAGTGCTGAGCACTGGAGTCACGGCATTGCCCGCCCATGGTCTCAGGTGGCCACATCAGGCACATGGTGGTCGGTATGGCCTAAACTAAGTTGAGAACCACTATGATAGGACTGCTATTAGACTCTTCTTCAACAGCTCCTTGTTAAGGAAAACCCCTACCGCGTTTGCGGTCTGCAGTCAGGTGAACAGAGTTGCCATGCTTCTCAGAGAAGGACACATAGTGGCAGGGGTTGGACAAACCTCACCGAGTGTCAACATGAAATTCTGATAGCCACTGTTACTATGGCAACAGTAACTCTCTTTGGTAGCGGCCTGCAGAGCAATCCTCCCTCTCTATCTCCGTCTCTCTCTTTCTAGCAGAGCGGCAACAGCAGCACACTGTCCTAATGATGTTTCACCAAGTCGCCCACTCAACGCCCAGCGCACAATGCCTTGCCCAGGGATTCAGAGACCGGTATGGGCAGACGATATGGAAAGAAGAGGAACTGCTGCTACAAAGCTCTGATCTAGTCTCTGGTGGACCATGTTTCATCATATGGGATAACTTGCTTTATTGATACTCTTGTACAGTATGTTATTTTTGCATAATCTTGACTAGACACACACACGTAGGCCCCTATAGTGTATATGTATACTGTGTATATTAAGAACACTATTAGAAATGACATAAAAGGTCCCATGGTGCAACAAACATGTACTTACAGTAGCTGGACAGGCTGATTGCCTCTTTAGCATAATGAACTAGCCATCATTAGGAGGCAGCAGTAGACACATGGGCGTTCAATCATTCACATAGCGATTTACAACAAAAGGAGAGATTGGGATTAAGTTGCCACAGCAACTTGTCCTCTGATCCACCACTGCAGCAATTTCCCTGGTGCAAAGTGGGTATTTGGAATTGTAAGGTTGCTCAAACATCTTGCCTGATCGGAGAGAAATCTACCAACAGACAATGCTGTGGTGAAATGCCAACACATTCATTCAGGTTGTGCTTCTGCTCTGATTAGAGCTATATTTAGTGCTATGGAGGTCAACATTGGGGGAAAGCAGGGATGTTGTGAAGGCTCTTCATTGCTGTTACCTCATCTGCTCCCCAAGACATGAGAAGACACCAAAGCATAATCGGCATGTTTAGAATGGCATGTCTATTTGATGACCAGTACCCACAATGCTTAGCTCCAATCTAGTATGTTACATTGGGATTGGCAACTCTGCAACAGTTAATTACATTATGAGACATTCAATTAACTGGAATAAGGACACCAACCCAGTATTGTAATTAAACTATATTTGAGCAATTGTCAGTTCTATGGTACAATTTTGAACAGCAGTTGAAAAATTGGATAAGAGGAATTGTTTTAACAGGAAAGACCATATGTTGGATTAATACAATGATTTATGGGTAAGCAGCAGGGTAAAACAACAAAATATGATGTCTATGTTAAACAACTCCACCTTGTAAACAAATTTCAAAACAGTGACAAAAGTATACATTTAACACATTCTTTTCCTTCTACAAATATTCCACAATATGCCTTTGATTCCCAGTGAATGGTATATTTATATTACTGTGCTTTAAAGATATATACCCCCAATAATTAAACATGACACCAAAGGAAACACCATCCTGCAATCAAACTCTTCAATTATAAAAACTCTAAAGCCAAAGATTTGGTGTATGTGTATATACACACATACATATACACACACACAGTATACTGTACACTAGATTTGTAGATAGACAAACTTTAGATTAAGGTATTTTTGACCATGTAGGATCATAGAAATAATAGTTTCAAATAGGCACCAAAATAAATACATCTGTAAAACAAACCAACAAATGAATCACATAACAGGGTTATGTTGAAGGCCCGTGCCATCTAATGATTTCAATGAAGTACACGTCCACATTATTCTCCTAGCAGCACAGAGTCCCTTCACTGAAGACAACCACCACCATAAAAAAGCCATACATTTGTGTGTGGAAGCACAAACACCAGGTTTGAGGACTTTGCTCGATGCTCAACCAATGGACAAAACATGCACAATTAATCTAACACTGCACTCAAGGCAAACAGGTATTCTTTGTGGAGTATGCCCTCAGCTTTATTCAAATGTAATTTTAGAAGATTGATGGCTTGTGTGCCTGCATTGTGCAGCTTTTAATCTTCATTTTATTGTTAAGGTTTCACTAACATTCAGGTATTCATGAGATTGTAAAACTGTCACTATGGTGATGGTCATCATTTGGCCGGTTCTCCTCACCAGGTGAAGGTTACTGGAGGCACTTTGTGTCACGGCCATATCGTCATACATGTGCATATTATCTAAACGGTCTTCAAACACACCTGAGATATAGACATGAGGCAATTACAAGCACAGACCTTATGTAGTTAGTCTCTAATTCTGAGGTGGCCATTATACTGAGGAGGGATTAACACCAATTATTACTTTAGTGTTAGTGAACGTCGGTATCTCTGTTCTTCAAGGTAGCCCTTTTCAGACCCTACCTCCAAGCGTAGTCCTAGACGACCCTACAGCCTGACAGACAGACAACATAAAAAGAAAACCACCACCAGTTATAGGGACACCCCCCAACTCCCCAAAAGACAGACAGAAAACCTTTATATGTGACTCTTGATAATCTGTTAATTAGTCTCGCTGGCTTTCCCTCTAAAAATAAACAAGCATTCCCACTTACATAGCAGTGTATTTTTAGTAGCGGAAACTGGGGAGAAGGTGCCACATAGTATTGCCCTGAAAACATACAGCAGTAAATCCATCATATATATATATATATATATATATATATATGACCTCTGACCCTTTCCATCCTCAGTTATCCACGCCCAGCTTGGACAGGCCCTGTCTAAACTCGTGCAGCTCGTCTATCTTTCCGTCCAGAATATCCATAAATTTCTTCAGCTCTCCCTTCATGTTGCCCTGTTTTTGTTGGTGGTCTTCTACATCCACTTGAAGAACCCCTATCCGCCCCTCCAAGTCCTTGTTCCTGGACTCCGCTGCCTGTAGAAAGAGAGAGAGAGGCTGAATAGGTTTTTCAGACTGGCAGGCGGCACCAGTGCCATGTTAATACCAGAGATACCAGGGAAGGGAGGGTGTAAATGGGAGCCCTTTCACGGGTGTTGGGCCTGCCTGGTTGTATTCTCCAGCTGACTCTTGAAACCTGAGCTCCATGTGGGGTGTCTTCTTTAAATAGACAGCATGGAACACTACAAGCACTACCACTGAATACATGGATTCAAATGCAAATATAGAACTGTCTGGGAGGATGCTCTGATTAGCATTTAGTTGTACAAAACTGCACTGCTGTAGTTAAAGATTATATTACAGCATGACCATTGGGAGGAATTCCACTTAATTTCGCAATTGCCTTCATGAAAAAGTGTCATCTTTCTGGCCTTGTGACGAGAGGTATGTGAGGTATGCCGCTGTTGGTTGTGTCCCCAGGTCTGATTGCACCACTCGGTTATCACTGACATTCATTCAGATGGACGAATCAGAAGCAAACCTGGCAACTGGACTTATATAACACACATAAGAGCTTCAGGTTTTCCATGGTCGTTTTCATTACCCCCACCCTCTCTAGCTTGCATGGCACCACATGCATTGTGACTGGATTATACAATCCTGATGTGAGCCACTCGGAGAAAGGCGGAGGGTTGCGTCACAAGCAATACGTTTCCCAGAGCGAGTTGGCAATAACATGGAACACTGCCATACCAGACCTGGCAGTTCAGGTTTCACAGAAAGTCTGGTGCAGGGCTAAGTAAGAAATGCATCTTGAATAACAGGTGTTTTTTTGTGTTGTCATAGACAAGACATGCTGTGAATGTTTACTCCATTTCAGGGTTTCTGTTGGAATCATACACTCGACTAAGCACTATAATAAGCACTTCAGCAAGTCATGATTTTCAACACTATATTTTGATTAAGAGCTCAAAAAAAGCTTTCAAACACCTTCAGCTGTTATTGTCTGTAATCTGCCAGACTATGCAGATAAATGAAGGTGAGTTAAGTGAATGTAAACTATGTAACACCCTTCTTGTCAAATTCACTGAATATCTCCTCGTGGTGAGCCTGCTGCCTGTTCTGTGTGTGCACTGACCAAATAAAGTGGTGTTACTGAACAGCCCTGGGTCTGTAGATGGGGACATAATGTGCAGGGGCTCAGAGAGGTGTCAGAATATCAACACTCTGTCTCTAGCATGCTTACTCTACCTGGAAGTCGCAATAAACAGACCAGAGCGCTAATGTGCATGTAAGCTAGCGTAGCGGTTGTTACGCACCATTAACGTGGCGATCTGAGGGCGTTTCAAACACGAGGACGCAAGCGAACACGCCCGCGCCTGAAGACAAGAGAACGCCACCGCGCTCAGCGTGTGACTGTGGTGCCCCAGAGCACGTCCATTAGGCCCTACTCAACCACAGCTTGTTCCCCCGCCCTCCCTGAAATTCCCCCAACCCTGCCTAAACAATTTTCAAATGGTTTTCAAACAAAGCAAGTCAGTTTTCAGTAACAAATCATGGCAAATTTGGTGTTTTGTAGGAACGCTCCATTTACAGTGGGATGAAAATGTCACCTTTTAAACCAGTGACGACTTAACTGTAGGCCTACTCTGAATACATACACTTGCATGCACTAGAATGGAAATGTTAATGGCATGATAATGAGAGAGAGAGAGAGAGAGAGAGAGACCTCATACTTTACGCTGTCCTTCAGCAGCACGAGGAATGGAACGATGATTCCTCACCTCCATTGGAAGGCATTGCGTATGCTTCACAACAAATGGTATGTCAAAGTGACAGCATGTGCAGGCCACTATGCTCAGGCAGACGTCGAAGCAGAGAATCAAGCAGGAGTAGGGGAAACTTCTGTGCAGAAACCTTACCTGCAGCTTCTTGGTGAGGCTCTCACACTCTGCCATGAGCTGTGGGATGATTTCTGCCTGCTTTCTGAGGTTCTCCAGCTCCTGTGAAAAATGTGCATACATAAATTAGTAAAACATCACTAAAATGCAGATAAGAACTGTTACACTGGTTTCAACACCCCCACACACACAAACTCTGAATTAATCTGAATAATTAGCTCCATCATTCCTTTTTAATTAAATAAGATCTATTGTTAATTAAGTCTACTGTAGTGTCAATTGCCAATTGGCCTTTTCCACCACCTGCAAACAAGCACACTGCTTCTTACACCCAGCTAGCTCTACTGTAAGTACTCCAAGCTAACAATTAATTGGCCGGCTCTTGGAAGACGCCTAGAGCAGCTTTAGCTCAGTTGACCAGCATTGGGGTCAACTATGCGGCGTGAGTACTTAATAATTCATGGTCACGTATTTAAAGCGAGGAGTTCACCGTGTGCATGTCTAGAGGGTGGTGAGTCAGCAATTTTCTGTGCCATGTTTTCTCTATGGCTAATGACTTTTCATAGCGCTCATGGTGAGCAATGAATATTATGATGGAGACAGCAGTCAGTTGAAATAATAGAGGCTAATGGGGGACTGTGACCACATACTGTAGGTACTCTGTGGGTAGGCTGTGATTGTGTAAAGTACTGGGTGAGAGGAGGGGATCTGGGTTCTGGGTCAGAGGTGATTTAGGACAGATGGGTGCCTGTATGTTGTATGTTCATGTTTTATGTGGGAGAAGAATTGGTAGATCCAGTGCCTTTACAAATACCAAGTGATTTTACAAGTATATTATACACCATATAACTTGTCAGGTGTTAACCTAGAACAGTCCTAACACTACAGTATTCATTCCCATAACTGGTGTAAACAAGCAAAATCACCCACCACCAGTCAGTGGGTTGTGGCTCTCTGCTCCGACAACAATACAGATGAGCCTTCATACACAATATTGAAAATATAATGTGCATCTTTCATTACGCGCCAAACAGTGTTTGTTTAAAAATGAATAATATGTATTTGCTACCAAGTAATACTTCAATTCGTACAGGGCAAAAATAAAAAAGTAAATATGCATGACAATCTCTACAGGCATTATAGTTTCTACCTCTACCCCACCTCTCTGTTGATGATGGACTGTCCACAGACATGTGGGGAGCTACAGGGGGAGGGGTAGAGATCAGTGAGATTTGGAGCTGCGTGGGAGGTCATTCTTGCACTGTTATTTCAAATAACAACAAGATAACAAATCTTGCAAACTCTCCAAAAGCATCTTCTCACTTCTTAGGGTTCCAACTCACACACTGGCAAGACTGCTTTAGAGTCTGGCTGTTATTACTGGGACAGATGCTTTTATAGAATACACATATTCTTAACTGGGGGTTCAGCGACGCAATCAAGACAAAGGGCAGTCACACTGTGCATGCATGCACACAAGTCACCTGCTCTTTATCCTGTAGCTCCACTTCCAGTTCTTGGACTCGCATGGTCAACTGAGCATTTCTTTCCTTCTCTTGACTGGCCTCATTACACTGGACTTCCAGCTCTGCAATCTGTGTGGAATGGAAAAGCACATTTACAACTAAAAAAGAAAATCGATGAATCTCCACTGTTTAAATAAAAGGGAAAATGTAATGTCATTTAATTACATCTGAAATTCAAATGATGTGCCTCATCATTTGTGGGTACGTGCTGTATTTAAAAGTTGAACCAAAGCTTCACAGACCAAATGCTAGTACTGTAATATAATAACATGAGGAATTCCACACAAAAGAGCAGTGATATTGTTTATAACTGTAGCCCAGTGGCTGCATCAGCCCACATGCATTATGAAACTCAAATCAGTCTATTTATAGTGAAGTTCCAGCTCTGTGGTTCTGGAGATAGCAGCTGATCTAATATACTTTAATGTACGGTGCTGCTTTATGGATCAGCTATAGATTCTCACTGAGTCTGTAAGACAATGCCTTTGTCAATGCAAATGTACAAACTGCTCTGTTGTCACATAACACTGCATATGAAATATTATTAAATTGCTTAATATATTCATTCATTTCTTTATCAACGCGCTCCAACGATAATGAGCTACGTTTTGCCAGACTGGAATGCATCTCTGTATTTGTTATTTCTGTAGGTTGGCATATGTGTGTGTGTGTGTGTGGAGGAGGGTGGGAGGGAGTTACCTTCTCCCTGAGTGTGTCACTCTCTTCCTTGCAGGCGCTTAGTTGCTTCTTCCAGCTCTCTACATTAGCCGAAGACTCCTGCAGTGCGTCCACCAGCCGAGCATTATTCTCTCTTAGAGTCTGTAGCTCTGTCTCCCATTTCTTGGCATTTGTGTTGCTGCCAGGCGCATGTTAAGAGAGAGGGGTCCACATGGGGAGTTGTTGACAAAAAGGTAGGCAGGTTAGTGGTGAAAAGCCTGGGGCAGTTACCCACAAGTATATATACTGCTAGCGAAACCTCTGCCTGTTCAGTACAGTGTGGGGGGTAGTTTTTTTAACACATGGCTTCTTCATTTTGGCTTTATGTTTAATATATCACGACACGGTGTAATATGTCATGTGGTGTTGTTCATCTAAGGTTGTGTTTACCAAATAGTTAGACCTGCTAAGTAACAGATGATTGTTGTTATGTCCTGAAATGTAAAACCATAGAATGTGAGAGGGTGTACTTTCTTTTTCACATGACTGTATACAAGTCTTTTTCACATGACTGTATACTATCTAGTCTGGCCTGAAAAAATACATTCTAGGAAGAGAGAAAAACAAAACGTAACAATTCTCATGTTATTTAGGCATATTACCTCTGTTCAACGACCGACTTTAGGCGCTCATTCTCACTCTTGAGCTGGGCAGCTTCTGGGCCCACATAGGATATTTTTTCATCATCTGTCCCATTGATACTGGAAGCCTGGTTTGTTAAGGGTGTCTCACGGCCAGACTCCTAGTATGAGAGGGAGGGGGCGGGGTTAGACCTTTTCTAAGTCGCTGCTTTCTAGGTTAACTCCTGGACATTATGTACATTCCCAGCTCACAGACAGCGTGCCCGTGGAGGTAAAAAGGGGCCTCTGGCCACAACGACACCCACAACACACATCAACTACAACAGTCAAGAGGCGACGGTGGAATGGTTGCCACTATCCATCAAGTCATATGACTCAGCAGCTTTCTGCTCCATCTGGAGCCAGGGCACACTGAGCAACCCCGGCAGCCTGATAGTGGCTGGCACAAGCTGCCGGATACAACTCACCAATCAGCCCTCTTCCACAATGTTTACATACACTACACAATTCCCAAATATCTGATCATGCGGTAGAAATGTAGACACATCCACACGCACAAACACTACTCAAAACAATAACAATAATAATAATAATAATAATGCTACTTTTCAAAAGTTTGGATTCACTTAAAACTGTCCTTGTTATTGAAAGCAAAGCAAATGTTTTACACATACACATAATGTCATAAATTACTAATTATTTCTTGGTGGTCCACGGGAATCATGTCCCTTTGACCCTGAGAGCTGTGTTGTCTGGAGCCTTGTGTTCCTGGTAGGGTCTCCCAAGGCAAAGTGGTCTCAGGTGAGGGCTGTGGGGGGGGGGGGGAGAACTCAGACTATTGTCTGTGCATATGCACCCAACAGCTGTTCATAGTATTCGGCCTTCATGGAGACCCTGAATGGAGTCCTGTATGGGAATGGAGACACCTGGAGAGGTGTGATTGGGAGGAATGTCCTCCCTGATCTATGCCCAAGCAGCCATTTGCTGTAAGACTTCTGTGCTAGTCATGGACTGTCTATAACAAACACAATGTTCGAACATAAGGATGCTCATAAAGTGTACGTGGTTCGGCAGATTGTCGAACCTCAGATTGAAGAACAACAATGCGGATTCAGTCCTGGTAGTGGAACAACGGACCAGCCATTTACTTTCGCAAGGATCCTGGAGGGGGCCTGGGAGTATGCCCTTCCGGTCTACATGTGCTTTACCTGATCTGGAGAAGGCGTATGACCAGGTCCCCCGGGAGATACTGTGGGAGGTGCTGTGGGAGTATGGGGTGAGGGGTTCCCTTTTAAGTGCAATCAAATCCCTGTATGTCCAAAGCGAGAGCTGTGTGCAGATTGTCGAATGTAAGTCTGACTCGTTTCAGGTGGGGGTTGGTCTCCGCCAGGGCTGCGCTTTGTCACCAATCCTGTTTGCGATATTCACGGACAGAATATCGAGGCGTAGTCGTGGTGGAGAGGGGTTGCGGTTAAGTAGCCTGAGGATCTCATCGCTGCTTTTTGAAGATGACGCGGTCCTGATAGCATCATCGGCCCGTGACCTCCAGCACTCACTCGATCGGTTCGCAGCCGAGTGTGAAGCGGCTGGGATGAGGATTAGCACCATAAATTTGAGGCCATGGTTCTCAGCCGGAAACCGATTGAGTGCCTACTCCAGGTAGGGAATGAGTCCTTACCCCAAATGAGGGTGTTCAAGTTCGCGAATGAGGGGATTATGGAGCGAGAGATTAGCCGGAGAATCGGAGCAGCGGTAGCGGTATTGCAATCGCTTTATCGCACCGTTGTGACGAAAAGAGAGCTGAGCCGGAAGGCAAAGCTCTCGATCTACAGGGCAATTTTTGTTCCTACCCTCACCTATGGTCATGAAGGGTGGGTCATGACCGAAAGAACAAGATCACGGGTACAA
>JAODUE010031681.1:0-15000 GCA_027564755.1 Amblyopsis hoosieri
TAGTCTGGCCCCTCCCCTGAGACCACTTTGCCTTGGGAGACCCTACCAGGAGCACAAGGCTCCAGACAACACAGCCCCAGGTTCATGGGGGCACCCAAACCTCTCCACCACGATAAGGTGATGGTTCCCGGAGAGGTGTGGGTTTTACAATTTACTATAATAGACTTATAATGCAGACGCTTGCATGTAAGCAAGGTTTTAAAGCTATGCAGTACAGGAACATTTTACAGTAATTAAAATGACACATTCACTGAAATCAGCAAGCAATATCACTTTCCACAGAAAGCCAAAGCTCTGCTTGCGTTAATTCATTTACATCTGTATGCTGCTGTAGCCTGGCAGAATAAAACCAATGTGCTGCAGGTTTCATTTGTTTTATGCCCTCCACAGTGTGAGGTCCACAAACTCACCAAAGTATGATAGATTTATGATTGGGGACTTGAGCAGCATACCGTTCATTTCTCCTTAAACACATCCATCTCATCCAGTACAGGCATCATATAAATCAACATGATGAGGGGATGAAATCATAAAAATACACCAAAAGAAAAATACAGTGTATGCAGGGCTGCCTTCAGAAAAACTGAATCATGGATTCTATCTAACTTGTCTTATGTAGACACTCTACTGACATGCTGTGCTTGAGCAAATACAAATAAATACACTCTCTCTCTCTCTCTCTCTCTCTCTCTCTCTCTCTCTCTCTCTCTCTGTGTGTGTGTGCGAGAGAGAGAGAGAGAGAGAGAGAGAGAGAGAGAGAGAGAGAGAGAGAGAGAGAGACCTATTCACATGATGTCATGCGTTTGAGATGCAGTCCCAGCCAGTGAAACTAGATGGCAGTGTATTCAAAAAGCTGCCAGCAAAAGAACAGAAGCATTGTGGCATTATACCTCTAATACCAGTAGCTCCATTGCTAGGGGTTTGATTTCAATAAACGTTATCCTTGTGGGCAATTGTTCAATGAAGCAGCCACAAGGAGCATTATCACTTCATTCATGTTAGCTGAACAGAACCCCATGTTGTGTGCATTCTACAGCTATTCATTTATTATTATTTAAAGTATTATGTTTTGAACTGTACTGTGATACTGGTTAAAAAATATTTGCATATATATTATAAATGCATTACACATTTTTCATTTTTGTCTATTCGTCTGGTCAGTGAACGCCCGGAAGTGACCTTGTTTAGTAAGTAAGGTTTTTTTCTATGTGGTCCAAATCCGTGTCAATTAATGCTTCTTGGCATTGCCTGGGAGCTCATCATAATACGAATATATACTAAATAGCCTAATTCAGCATAATAAATATAACATGGTAAACAGAGACTTTGCAAAACCCATGGTAATAGCGTACATGTGAAACAGTTTCAACACTGTTTAACGTTTGGTTGCTAGGCCACAGCCGTTTGTTGTCACCGAGTTGTCCCCGAGTTCTCAAGCCACTGCCGGATATGACGTAATAGCGTTCCTAGCATCAATCTTTAGAGAGGACCTCCACTACACAGAAAGGCCGTACCACACAGAAAATGTTTCCATTTGTCAGGAGAACATCCAGGTCTGTCCATGTAACTGCAGTGAATTAAAGCAAACTAGAATATCAATTGGGGAGGGGGAAAGGGGGGGGCAGCGCTCTAAGGCTTTTCTGACAGAAAGGGAAAAGATTATGCAAGTCAGAATGTGTGGGTGGGTAGGGTTGGGGGAACACTAGGTCGGCCCTCAGGGCTCTGTGAGGTTTTGGGGCCACTCAACGGGGCCACTGAAGGCTTAGAACAGTGCACACTCAGCCTGTGTGGTTGTGAGGTCAGCCTTGCTGCCGCGCTTGGCTGCCATGTAGCACTGCTTGAGGCCGCCAAGCCAAACAGCCCTATTCTACCCTCACACACACACACACACATGCACTGGTCTGGGTCTTAATTTAGGCCTTATTTTGATTTCCCCGCAATCTGCAAATGTTGGACTTCAGCTCTATAATGCATCTGTCTGTCTGTTGTCTGTCTGTCAATCTCACTACCTATCTGTGTTAAACTGTGTGTATGTGTGTGTGTTAACTTGCTACCTGTGATTCTTTTGTCTGTCTCTGGTGTGGTTTCCATCCATCTGTTTTTATGCACATTTTTGGAAAACAAATGGAAAAAAGGGATAAAAAAGTGTTTACATTGCTTAAAAATAATTGTGATGGGAACTTAGTGTCTAATCTGTCTGTCTGTGTGCATGCTTGTCCGCAGAATTCCAGCATACTATTTATTTCTGTTGGTGGTGAAATATAAAGCTCTGCCTCTTGTGCACTTGGAGCAGCAATGGAATGAATTTAATTAAATTGTCTGTCTGTCTGTCTTGTGTCTGGTTGTTTCTACGATGTCCTGCTTGGCGCTCTCTCCTGCAGTGAGCTTGTGTTTAAGATGGAACGTGCGTGAATCTTTACACGCGATGTGCCAGGAGTGTCATCGGTGGCATCAGCCAGGGGTGACCGTTACAGTAAGACAAACAATATGAAGATAACACACACACTTACACTTACATAATGTATATTACAATCCAAACACACAATAATTCGCACAAACGCACACACCCACACACACACGCACGCACACACACACACATTCATTAAGGAGTGATAAATCACAGAGCCTGGGCCAAAAAGCGATCATTCTCCGACTGTTAAACAGCTTCTCTCAGCCTGGTTTATTACCAGAGGCCAGCATTATAACCCTCCAGCACAAGAGTGAAGATGATCCCATGGATTATATTACCTCTGCCAGGGCTCCAGAGCAACACAGGCCAGGTGATTACATGTAGTGGAACATTCACATTTAGAGCAGAACTGTAATTCATTCACTCATGGATATGTTTACTCTATATTCCATAGGAATGTAAATACACCTACATTTTGTTTCAGCCTTAGTACACACACACACACACACACGCACACACACACACCTTGTTTTAATCATCCTCTCTCAGATGTGCAGGAGATCTAAAATAAGATCCTTAAAAGTGCTGTCAAACTTTAGATAGTTTAATGAATTTGAATTACACACTGCTGTATTCCAGCCCTTATAAATACAGTTTAGGCACTTACAAACCTAAAGCGGTGGTGTGTAATTGTGTGTAATTTTGGCCACAATGGGCAAGGCTGAGCTTGTGTGGGTCCCTGTTAAGGTGCCTAGCGTTGGAAACAGGAGGGGATGTGAACATTCGCCGGACAGCCTGTGGACCTTCGCCTGCTAATGTTTCAAAATGCATACTGTATGTAGACTAGCTATAGACATGCGGTCACAGCCTGCTATTCATGTTATTCTATGTTCATATGGACTCCAACTATATGTAACGGTGGCCAGCAGGTAAATTAATCCTCACTCTCTGACACCTCATCGGACGCTCTGGCGACGCAGGCCAGAGCCCATGGGTTTTTGGCCTGCCTTGTAGGAGCATCCGCTCTTTGCGTGGGAGATCGGGGTTCGATTCCCCGAAGGGGACGGACGATCTCCGTCACATATACAATATGTGAATAAGCATAGGGAAAAAGTACATATCATATCATCATATCATATCATTCATGATTTATGAATCGTGAATGATACAAGTGTCCATACTTTGCCCCATAATGTGTCTCAGATTTACATTGACACAAAGTGGTCAGGTTCTCAAGGGATTTCATGGTGACACCATCATGATTTTACAAACCATACCATGTTGCCTGAGGTAGAGGTGATTGGTGTGAATAAAAGCATTAACAACAGGTGTTTGGATCAACCTAATGCAATTATAATGCAGGGATTATTTACTTGCATAGTGAACTTGAGAGAAACCTAATTGAGAGTTAAAGCAACGCAAATCATTCATATCATCATATAATGAAATGATCTAGCACTTTAACGGATATCATATTTGAGTTTTATCCACAAACTGTGAATGTGTGTGCATATGTTCGTTCTATCACCAAGAAACTTGCTACTGTAATCCACTTCCCTTTTCCTGTTCTCTGCCATGCACAGCTATAGTTGTTGTTCCATGGGAGGGCATCGTGTCTGCATCATGATATCATAGGGGTCAGGGGTTAAGGGGTGTGGCTAGACTTTCCATAGGCCTTTCCCATGAGCTACAGCAGCCAAGCCCATATCTGAGAACATGGCGTGGCTCTACTCTCACGCAGCAATCGATTCCGGAACACCCAGAAAATAGCCACGCCCTATATAGAACATACAGGTGTGACACGACACGTCAACTGGACAAAATAACCATCCGAGATACAGTGTTACAGGTTTTTTCTATCGCTAACATCCATTTGTCCAATCTGTAGTCATATTTTCAAAACTCTAAACACAATTGGCCCAATATTCGTCAGTTCATGACCATTAACACAAGTCAGGTTGTTTCCATTTGCAGTCAATTAATGCATTTCTAAAATAGAAATATTTTCTTTACAAACAAACTTACCCAATACCAAAATAATGGATCTTTCTTGTCTTTTGTTTTTTACAAATGCTTGCACACGTCAGAAATTAAGACCTAATGTTCAACTGCATATTGTATATAAAGCCTCTACTTCTGCAACAACAGCCGATCAAAATGTATATTGAAACAGCTGATACATTTCTAAATGAACATAGCATTGAGATATAGCATGATTTAATTATAATTTGTGTGAAATATATCAATCACAGCTAAATCTAATCTCAATCAGAGACATAGCCAGGTGTAATACTTTAAATTACACCAAACACAAAGCAGTAAAAATGATTCAGTTTATCTAGTGTGGATGCAGAACAAAGAGAAAGAAATAATAATGTCTGGACACGGGAGACGGATAGTTGGGCCAGGGAGAGGAAGAGGACCAGGAAGAGGAGTAGTTGGGCCAGAACAAGGGAGAAGGAGAGATAGGAGGAGAGGAGTAAAAATTATTGGTAGTGTTCAAAGGAGAGCATTAAGTTTTGCTGAAGATCGTATGGATGTTGAAGATTGTTAGCCTGTTTACCATACATAGTATATATTGTGTGAATATAGTCTGGTCACGCTCCATTGAGAAGTGTTGGCAATCGTTACCTCCTACTGGGCGTAGACATCTGGTTACAGTAATTTTGAAATAATTTTACAGCCTTAACCAATCAGCGTTGCTACAACTGTTTAGATCACCTCATCTAGCTCTACAACCATTTAGAAACACGCTTGACTTCAACATCATCTCACTGTAACCCCAGAACAGAACTATGTATTTTTGTTTACTATTTCCCTTCTGTTCCTTTTCTTTTGTTACACTAAAATTGTGTATTTTTACACATTTCTAACCAACAGCCACATAAGTTAGATTATTTGTTGATCACTGGCTGCACTTTCATGTTGCTAATAAAGCTTTTACTTCTTATACTCTATTTTACAGTATATTGCATAGGTGACATAACATTTTCCAAAGTTTCCAAAATGCACACATTTGACCCGTGAGCCAAAAAATGTGTGTGGTTTACAGTAAAATTAAACTGGTAAACTGAAAAAGACAAAAAGGACAAAAATAATAGATTCCCCATTGCAGGTAGATCTGAAACATGAAAAGTAACACAGTTTTTGTAATGCAATCATCTTTTAGTATTTTGAAAGTCAGTGTGCTATGATTGACTATATGTTCCTCTTGGAAAGAAAACGTGTGCTAGTGTTTTTACAGAATGATGTGATTTTCAGTTGGGTTTGCAGTGTTTTGATAGAGTGTATGTACATTTTTTTTTTTGCATTTTGAAATGTAGAGTTAGTGTTTAACGAAAAAGATGTGATTTTGACAAGAACATTTAGTATTTTGTTAATTGTGTCAGATAGGTGTGTTGCTGTGTTAAGAGAACAGAAAAAGAAGTCACAGAACTGTGATTTCAGGCCTGGGAATGGAACTAACCGAGAAGCATTATAAATAGTCTCACAGCAATGCAAAGGGAACACCCAGAGCCACCCAACGCACAGATAAACCATGCTCGGTCTCTTGTGGGAAAATATCACCATTTAGTGAAACTTCTGTAAAACATTCAACACATTGTCACAGAGTCGGGCTCAGTCAGGCCTATGAGTTCAGCGAGCACTTCTAAGTTGCTGTTACGAATCTATTTCTAAGATGTTCACATCACTTTCCACTGTCTGCCAGGATATTACTAACGCTACATTAATGTGTGTGTGTGTGTGTGTGTGTTTTAGGCTAGGTACCTGCTAGAGTGACATTAGTTTCCCTAAAAGGAAGTGATGCATTAATAGTGAGGAAATGGAATGTCATGTCAGAGAACCGAAAAGTGTGACCTTAAAGGGGTTTCCGCGTGTGTGTGTGTGTGTGTGTGTGTGTGTGCGTGTGCGTGTGCATGTGCGTGTGCGTGCACGTGCACATGCGTGAGTGTGATTACTGAGAACAAAGCCTTTTCGTTAGTAGCAGCAACAGAAATACAGCGGGAAAAACATGGAAAGAAAAGTCTAATTGAAAATATATTGTAATTGCACCTATAGTATGTTTAAAAATGACTAACCAATATACTGTACAGTATGTATCCTAAAATATGTATCAATATATCTATCAAAATAATTTCATAGTAATTACTTGTTTCTAGAACATTCTGTAAAAACTATAATAATTGACACAAGAGATTTAAACATAATGCACCAGCATATTGTCGTCATATGTATTATGAGAGTTGATACAAGATTCAATTACTTTTATAGATGATTTTTTTTTGGCAGTGTCACTTTTAGTCAAAACATGTTTTAGCCTGTATATACAAGAGAGATGCTGGATTCATTAGTCTGAAAGCTACAGAATCCTTTGCAGCGGCTCGTGTGTTTGTTGTTGAGTCTTTGTGTGGAGAGAACACGCTTGTTCATGTTATGCTTTACACTAATGCATACATACATATTTCATCCATGTTGCCTTGTGGATGAAATATAATGAAATATCATTATATTATCAGCAAGCTAAATTGCAATCAAATATCTTAGCCAGTAATAGAATAGTATGCACATGAAGGCTCCCTGACAAGATATGTCACCCACCAATTTTTAAAACATAGATTTTTACAAACATCATCAATGCAGTTGAGTTTTACAGTTTCATTATTAATATAATGACCTAGACAATTCTAAGTGTAAATAATTAGTTTAAATAAATGTATCCCCATTCTATAGTGTTATGTTAAAGGTACCAGGATGATTGTAGGGGCGACAGCATGCAATGGGATAAGACATGTCAGGCAAATGATCCTAGACGTGCATCAAGAGGCACTCTGCAGCTACCACGTTAGCTGTCATATGACTTTTGTTGAGCCCTAGAGGCTATAATACCTAGAGATGGAAGAGCTCACCACTGCTATTTATAGTAACAATCAAACCTCATGTACGCATGTATGTATGCATTAGTGTAAAGCTTAACATGTGTCTTTCTGGGTGAGGGGCTTTCACATTAGCTTTCACACATATTGCGTTGTGCGGATTCACATTATACATTTGTTACACATGCAATTTTCTAGTCAGTCTACTGCTGACCAAAAAATACATTCAAATTTCCACTTAAGGTGTATTGTGGTTGGACAGATTAGATGGAGCGAGATATTCCGATTGAATGAAGGGTGAAACAAGGGATGGTAATTGAGAAGGAAGTGTCACCTCCTATACTGGAGTGAAAGAAGAGAAGGAGTTAAACAGACAAATTGGACTGCTTGCTGGAATGGAAAAGGGCAGGTAGATGGAATTCATTTCAAAATTCCATAAATGCTGTCAGTTGTTGAGAGCATGTAGAAACTAGAAAATAGAGGAGAGATTCCATTCCAACAAAGAATGCAATAGTCCGAGCTGTGCAGTGAGACAAATAATGTGAATGGTTTGTCATATGAATGCTACTGAGACTAGATTTACCATTGACAAATTGAACCCTAGATGATCTCCACCTTCAACCATGGGAAGATAAACGGTTTGGCTAGGACAAAGCGAAACCACATTGGAATTCCATCTCCAGGGACGACCATGTTGTCAGGTAAAAGTATTGTGTAAGTTGTGAAAGTGTGTGTGTGTGTGTGTGTGTGTGTGTGTGTGTGTGTGTCTGTATGTTTGCTCAGTTACATTTCCCCAGACAAACAAAGGAAGTCCAAATGCCAAAGTTGTGTATATCCAGTATAACAATTGGCATGCACTAAAACATTATTATAAGGTAAAAATACCAAAATGCCAAATGTATCCCAACTGACAAAGACATAAACATCTAAAAGTGTGATCTATTGATCGGTATCTTTAGCTTGTGGTTTAGGGAACATTCAAAGCAGGCCTAAATGCTTTCATTTGCTCATCTCTGTTATCTCTCTTCTCACCCTTCTTAAATCCCCGGCAGCTTTTGCTTTTCATCGCCGCTCGGACTTTTACTTGTAACTGGCGAGACAATAGACTGCAGCTGTGAGCCTCTAAAATGCGCTGGAACGCTACAAAAAGCCGCAAATGGCTTCAATTAGGCTATCACGTGCTAATAAAGCTAGTTAAAAGAAAGCCCACTATGCAAATCATCATTCGAGGACACTCACCCCCTCAACACACACACACACACACAATGTGGTGATAAACACCTAGAAGGCATTGCAGAAGAAGAAACTAACCCCACGCGCACATACTGAATACAAACACACATGTGCACATGCACACAAGCATAAAATGCAGATGATAACAACAAACAAAACACATGCAGACCAATCAGCTCACACAATTAGCTCTGAATATCTTCTGAGGGCTATGGCTAAGGACAAAGACATCTCACACAGACAGCAGTGCTGCTTTTGCATTCCCACCTCTCTTTCAGTTTAAGCCCCATACTGTCTCTGTCATAAAAACCTGTAGTTGCCTCAATCTGAGGCAACGGCCAAAGAGGTTCACGTCCTCCATTGCCTCATGCAGCCTGGGCAAACGGACGTTCAAGCTAACCGTCAGCAACCACTGACAAACACCAAGGGCCTACATTTATCATTATCCCCCCAACACAATGTAGACACACACTTGAGCCCTCACAAACACACACACACACACGCACACACACACACACACACACACACACACACACACATACACACACACACACACACCCTTGTCTTGCCCGTAAATGCGCGTGCTTGTGATTGAATATGCACCAATGCTAGTCATTCTTGTTGAACACTATATGCACCGGGGTGAGAGGTACACGCTTTTCACACGCATCGACACATGCTTGTGGTTCAGTGATGCGCGTGGTGTCTCTATGACTCTTCAAATTCCTCAAGTCATTACACAGAGAGATTTGGAAAACAGAACCAGAGAGGGAAATATCAGGCAGAAGTTATGCAGAAGCATTTATTCAATGGTAAGACTGTAAACACGTGAAAACAAAACCCTTCATATTAGATCACCGTGGGGGCGAAAACACACACTATACAGGGCAGGCCACAAAGGAGGTGATGATGATGATAAATCACATTTCTCATCAATATACTGTATAGAGGAAGCTTCAAATCCTAATGCTGATATGAAACTTCCTCTTTGATTGTGAGACACAAATGCACTAAATTTATATGTGTGTGTTTGTGTGTGCGCGTGCGTGCGTATGCGTGGTGTGTGTGATGGGATGAGAGTCTTTGCTTTAGGCTCTGATGTTGTGCGTGTGCGTGTGTGTGTGTGTGTGTGTGTGTGTGTGTGTGCATGGTGTATGCGTGTGTGTGCGTGGTGTGTGCTAGGGCTTTTCTGTGTCTGTGTCTGTAGAGGGTGAAGCCTCAACTTAACTGAATCAGCCACTGTAAACTAATACACTTTTTGTCATATTCAGTAAATATCTTTTACTTTTTTAAAAGTTGCACTAAATGTACAGTATTGCTCCCATATCTGTTAATAAAGCAGATTGATATTCAAAACAATGTGTGAAAATGAAATGAAATGTTTATGTTGGCAGCAAAGAACATATTTGATTTGCAGATGGTTTCACAAGGTTACAGGGACATTAAATTAGCATTGTCAACTTTGCAATTGCGCAATTCCTCGGTATTCTATTAACAATTAATGATCAATTGTCAAACTCTCTCTCTCTCTCTCTCTCTCTCTCTCTCTCTCTGTGTCGTGCCTTGACTTGACTGCTGCTGTGTTGCTTGGCAAGTGTCTCTGTGCCGAGAGACTTACAGCAGCATTCACCAGTGATATATTACCCTAATGACCTGAGAGAAGCTTTACAACCAGAGGAGGAGAGCAGTTACATCCTTTTCACTGCATCATGTTTTCCCGGGCGTTCTATGCCAACATTCTCGGCCACATCATTCATGTGTGGCAGCAGCTGCCAGTAGCATGTGAATAGTGCCAATGCCGTGTGTGTGTGTGCATCTTGAGGTGTGCTGTGTACATCAGCACTAAGGGAATGGGTAAGAGGTGGATGGGGTGGGTATCTATGTACAAGACCTATAGAGGTATGGCCTGGGAAACATACACATACACCCAACGCTTTGGGATCTAGGGAGAAGGTTTGGGAAATATGTCGCTTTGCATTCACAGGCAGCGGATGCCATTGTGCCGGTTAGTATCGGTGTCATTATAAATTATTGTATTAGGTGACTGGTCAAGTACAGGCCCGTTTCTCAATCCATTTAATTTGATGTGTTGCCATTCTAAACATTCATTTGTTACATACATTACACACTACAAACACACATAATACAAATGCAACCAAAATAAAACATTTGAAAAAATGTACGTTATATTTCAGATGTGCAGGGTTTAAAAAAAAAAAAAAAAAGAATAATACAATGTTGGAATCGAAAAAGAGTTATTTTAACAAAATGTCCAGGTGTTTGTGGAAACATATGGATAGATTTAGTGGCACCTGGAAAATAATCTTAACGTGGTCCAAATGAAGCTTCAGAACTCACAGACGGAGGAGCTTTAAAGACCCTTGATTGATCGCAACACTCAGAACACATCCCAGACCACTCTTCCAACGGCCCCCCCGACTGTAAGGATGATAATCCGGCGCACATTTTCTTCACACATACCAACAAAACAGCTGTTCCTCATTTCATGATTGACATATTTGCGTCTCATCTGAGGTTTTCCGCGTCTTGCAAACTCCGCTCTGCTTTTTCCTGTGGAGCGTAGGCGGGAAGCAGTTGAATGCAGTCCTCACCGTTGGTTACCGCTGCCCCAGTGGCTAAAATGCTGCCTGAAAGACAAAACAAAGAGGCAGGCCTGAAGAAAGCTGAAATCATATCTCATAAAGCACATCTGGCCTTACAGACACTGTCACACACATGCACCATCCACGACTTGGTTACCTGGCTACAACAGTAGGAATCCCAAAGGACAATGGCACTATAATGGTGTGCGTGTGTATGTGTGTGTGTGTGTGTGTGTGTGTGTGTGTGTGTGTGTGCGTGTGTGAGTGAGTGAGTGAGTGAGTTAGAGAGGGAGTGAGATGATGAGAGAGATGGCAGTTTTAGTGAGGGCCATGCAATGGTCTTTAGGGTTGACTTTTTATGACCTTGTCCTATGGGGTTTAGTGCCACTCATTATATTAAGATGGAATTTACAGCGCTAATGCAAATGGACAGATGGGGGGCGACACCCAGGTCACGCACAACCATACAGACACCCAAACCCATTCACAGCACTGTCATTGTGTTTGTGTTCAAGCCAGGCCACAGAAGACCACCAAACCTGTCCTCACCAGAGCAAAGTCACTATCTTTGACAATTACATTTTCACATTAATATATGTTGTTGCTATGCATCATTTTTTACTTAAAACAGGTACAAACATGTAGTGTAACAAGTGTTTATATTGTTTCAGTTTTTCTAGTATTTTGTATGTTTTTATCCTAATGTACCTTATGTTGGGGAACCTCCATTGTCATTGTATGGGTCTCTGTGCAATGAAAATAAAGGATTATCTTATTATCTTATCATGTCTTTTCCATCTGTAAAAAAAGACGAAAGAAAAAAGTATCTAAGTAAATGTCAATGTATCACTAGTACTGATTCAGTCTACTGCTTGTTATTAAATCCTTACCTTTCATATTTTTGATTCTATTCAGTAGGTGCGAGGTATTTTAAAAGAGATATCAGCAGAGATAACAATACAATATTAGAGGTTTTTTTAGAGGTTATTAGAGGAGACATTCATATTCATCACACAGAGTATTAAAATATGATAGAAGATGTGTGGATTAAATGCCTTGCTCTCAAACACAGAGTAGTCTGAATGCCCAGCTCAGAATCATTGTGGTTTCTCGTCTTTAAGTAATGCAGGGTTAGTGCTACTGAACATTCATTGTGTCAGATTTGAAGGACTAGAGCAGACCTTCTGGAGTAACTAATGCACTGATCTGTGCACAAAGATAGCCATGTTGTCTGCTATTTAAGGGTTTGGCATCTTGGTGTCAGAATATTGCTTCACTGAATACCCCATCAAAACACAGTTACCAGCTTTACAGGGTCAGTTACCATAATGATACCAACCTCATATCAGTACAAGCACCAGAGGGACAATAATATAACATGTACGTATAGTGCTTGAGCTGGTATCATTATAAGATGGAGGTTTGCTACATACAGTATAGATACCATTTCCTCAAAACTACAGTACAGTGTGTGTGTGTGTGCGTGTGCGTGCGTGCGTGTGTGTGTGTGAGTCACAGCATGTACAGGTAGATGGAGAAGCTCCCACAGGCATGCAGGCCAATGGGTTTAATATGGTTCCATGGATCTTGCATGCCAGAGAAAAGGCTGTATTGTGCCCTGCTGCTCAGCAAGCACACTTTTCCCACAGAGCTCAAACACACACACACACACACACACACACACACACACCGTCACTTACACTTTTCCCACAGTGCTTTGTGCTCTCAGGGGAGTAAATTGCGGGTAATCCAGGGCAGCGGATTCAGACGCACCAATTACACCTGAGAGAACAGCTTGGGAACCTAAACACGCACACACACACACACAACCACACAAATATATGAAGACACACAAGGACATATGTACGTGGTACACACTCACAAGCATAGTAACGCATACCTGCATGCACACACACACACACACACACACACACACACAAACACACGCATTATTGTTCCAGGTTTTGCACACTGCTCCCTCTGTCACGAGCGCTGAGCACATACAGTACAACAAATACACAAAAGTAAGAACGCCCATATTTGCTCCCTATTTCTGCCCTTCTCTCTTACATACACGTGCGGACATGACAAAATGCGTAACTAGAAACAACACACACACACACACACACGCTACGCCGACAGACCATCCGCCTGTCAACACCGCAGCAAATGAACTGACATCAAACACCAGTGAGTACAGGCTTAGACATGTAGAGGACACAATTTGACTGAGGAAAGAGAGCAACGGGAGACAGGGGGCTGGGGAATAGGTAGAGAAGGAAACGAGAGATGGCTGGAAGTGAAGATTCGGTTGCTGCAAGTTAGTGCATTAGATTGGTTTATTTTAGAGCCCTCCAAAGAGAAATGCATCCCGGTCCTTGTTTCACATACACATGCCAAGCATAATTGACAAATCATGGACCTGTTTGTACAGACACAATCAATGCAGAAGTGAACTTCTGTTAAACCCTCAACTCTGTATAGCATCCGAACCTCAACAGTAAGTTATCACACAGGCCTTCGTCATGATTTTAACCCCTTGTTTGCAATAGGACTGGCAACTCATCCACGTATTCATCCGCAATTTACTTCCATTGTTTATATTTAGCAGACATAAACCTCCAACACTGATTAGCTTCTCTGCTGCTAGTAATTATTCTTCATCAGCAACATCAGGTTGTTGCTGCTCAATTTTATTTACAGTAAGATATATTTAAATGTGCAACCTAAATTGTAAGATGAGAATACCTTATACCAGTGTATAAACAGAATAGTTTTCTGACATTGTAACAGATTGTTCCAATTGTTGATTGTTTGTCTAATGTGTTGGTCTAATGTGAATGAAAATATCCGTATGTGGACTTGTAAGGAAGCTACAGAATCAAGGATTTAACAGTAGTCCACTTTCAGATGTTATTATTAAAGGCATTCATCATATCAATGTAATTCTTGCTAACTTTGAGCTCAAATCAAATAGTATCGCTTCGCGGCCCCCCGCTTCCGCGGTGCCGGCACACACATCGAAATGCATTGTGAAGCAAAGCATGGTGCTACGGCTTTGTTTATACGAGCGGTGTTCGCCACTTTGTTTATGTTACTATTTACAGAGCCAGGGCTGTGCAGAAGTATCAAACACATTTTTCAACACGCACATAGAACAATAAGAAAGCGAAATGCAAAGAAGATATATGTTGAATTTGACAAAAAGTGTATTAGCTAACATTTAGCTTGCGATAGCTGACTTTATGTTTTATTTATATTTATATTTATATTATATTATTATTATTATTATATTATATGTTTGAGAACCTTGGCAGCTGTCCACTGACAGGTGGCACAGTTAAGTGCAGGTGTGCGTGGTCATTGGTTGAATTAGAAACAGCTGTGACCATTTACAACTTTCCCTCCTTTCTTTGTCTTCTGAAGACCCAAACCTCACACAGTGACACACACAGTGATTTATCAATGGCCCCCAACACTCCTTGATGCCATTACGGGTAATGACACTGAAATCAATGTGTGTAAGTGAGCATGTACTCTCTCTCTGTGTGTGTGTGTGTGTGTATACAGTATGTGTGTGTGTGTGTGTGGGGGGGGGGGTATAGAACATATTAAATATAACAGGAAATAAAAAGAAAACATTTGTTGATTGATTTCTTTGTTGATTGAGGAAGAGATAATAAGACAGGAGGAATGCAGTCAAGTCTAAACATCTTGGTTGGGGATATTTATATAAATTTTGCACATTAAACAACATCTTGGGCACATTAAACCCAAGATCTACGCCGGCGCAGATTTTGCATCGGCCTATATTTCATATCATATCTTCAGAATGGTAAAAGCTAGAAGCTCATTCCGCTGAAGAGATTGGTGGATAGCT